>JAQFXM010005251.1:0-15338 GCA_034693345.1 Entomobrya multifasciata | reverse complement strand
TGAGCAAATACTATTTTCAAGGATATTTGCTCGAGACACCCACCTACACTCAAGAAATCAAGTTTGAGTACATCTTGCGCAGTAACAACAAATCCAGGCTCCTTACTGACTTGTACCAAATGTTTACAAATTTGGATAGGATAGGATTTGTAATCGAAATGAACTGCTAGTTCATTTCGATTACGACCAAAAAGAAAACGTGCATTTACTGCAAATCATCAGCATCCCTTCATACAACAGTACAGTTGTGTACTCATATGAAAAGCTCATAATTCCACCTTTAAAATTCAACACTGAATCGTTAAATACCTATCGGTATCCCGCCACCGATAACGTTCAAATACAACAAAGCAAAGTTTACGGAGTAATGTCATTTGACCTTGGAATCGGAGAAGTATTTCTTCGCATATTCAACCGGCACTTTACACAGTATCGACAAGAAATAAGCACTTGTTCACGTTCAAAACGCTTTGCGAATTATGTATTTCTGGATCAAGACAATCCCAATGCAATAAAGCATTTTGCTTCCATGTTGTATCCAAGCCTTCTTGCCGTACTTGTCGAAACTGGAAACAGGAAATCTTTGTATGTATTTAACAAAGCTACAAACGAAACGAGTTTTCCAGACTGTCCGACAAGCACTTTTAATTTTAACGTCAAAACTATGTTTCGGTACAGCGACACTCTGATGGCTATATCAGAAAACAAACCCGAATTAAGAAAGGATCTCATTGTAGTCGTCCCAAATGAAGAGGACTTTGAAGCCCCTAACCTTCAGGAAGACAAGGGGTTTACTACGGCAACTATTACGCTTATGGAAAACAGTACCTTAACCGTTCAACGTATGATTGTACAAGGTGATACCATTTTGGCTTATAATGGGGAACAGCTTTACGGCATTCGTAAAACCGAAGGGGGTTTCTGGCGTAAAACACAGTGGCTTCAATAAATTCTACTGAGCATGACATCTTTGAAAATAGGTTTTATGTTCCCGAAGAGTTCAAAGATGCATTTCTACCGCAAATCCAAATAGCAGGTCTACATATGGTCGGAAATATGGTTTTACTTTCGGCAATTTCGTATGAATCCTCACCATCCCGCTCATTGGTAACATCAAGCCATCTTATGTTGCTCGACGAAAACCTACTTGTCAAGCGCCATATGCCATTCGCAGTTAAAAAGGAATATATCTGGGGTATGACTTTGAAAGACGAACAGGATGATGGAAACATACTTCACTTTGCTTACAATGATGAGTGGAAACACAAATGTTTTCTTAAGGATATCACCGGACAACTTGATGAAGATCTTAAAGAGGAAATCAAAGATCCGGAGCAACGACAGGAAGCCAAAAATGAAATAATCAAAAACTTCAACAATGAAAATGGCCACATTTTCGCTGAAATAGTTTTGTTTGATCCTTCACCTTTTACGAAATTTAATCTGGATGCCAACAAGGCCACAGTATCAAACACAACCTTGGATATGACGGGAAACTGGTGGCAAGCCAATCAAGCTTCCAATTCCTCATCATTTTTGCTTGGAAATTCTTTCGTCATGAAATTCACCGAGAACGAAGAAGAATCAAAAGTATCTTACACACTGTATCGACAAGACCCATCAACCGGTGGTACAATTGGCAGTAGATTGAGTAACTTTGAAATAAATACCAATTTTGGCAACTTGGCGTATGGTTACCCAGGTTACATTGGAGTACACTCTGTTGCGACCGAGCCCATATACATTCTAACTTTACCAGAAGAAGGCGAGACCTGCAAAAACATAACAATTGGAGAAAGAAGTGAACAACTGCTGAAGTTAAGCAACACTGAAAATATATTTTCAATAAGGAACTCCACAGATCCGTCGTTATTTTCTTTTGACAAGGAGCTAATTGTTCGAAGGGTAAATTCCATTTTGACTTCTTCTCCTCTTTGGACAGTATCTAAAACGGAAATCAGTTTCGGAGACCAAATTCGCACGAGAACATTTGAGAACATTTTCTTTTCCAATGACACAAGCTTATCTCAAACCAATATTTTACGTATCATCCCTATGGGAAATACAAGTTTATTTGGATACTATGAAGAGAAAACTGATATTCCAATCGAGGCGCCGGAAAACTCGACAAGTGCACAAATTTGGTATGACAACTTCGAAAACGTTGTTTTATCAAAGCTTAACCCCGAAACACCAGAGGATGAACCAAATGATGACATGTGGTACCAGATATTTGACATCTTTGGCCAAAAGATGATAATAGATATTTCACCCTACAATGTCACAGAAAAAATGGTTTCACATTTGGGATTCGAAAGTTATGAAAATAACACACATCCTTGGAGATACAATGAGGGTAGTATTT
This sequence comes from Entomobrya multifasciata, assembly GCA_034693345.1. Classification (NCBI taxonomy): domain Eukaryota; kingdom Metazoa; phylum Arthropoda; class Collembola; order Entomobryomorpha; family Entomobryidae; genus Entomobrya; species Entomobrya multifasciata. The sequence goes on along the minus strand of JAQFXM010005251.1, from coordinate 12,973 downwards.
TATCCAATTCGTTTTCCCTTACTGGTCAAAATGTTTTAAGAATCCAAGAAACGGATCGCTTACAAGCTGTCGTTACTCCAACAAGGCAATATGAGCTTATGATTGCTTCAACATGGGTTCGATTAGCGGAAAGTAACGCCACAATGTACTCCTATGGCAACCCGGCAAGTTTCTTTGTAGCAAAACTAAACACTCACAAAGGCCACGAGCTCTTTACAATCAACTCCCAAATGAAGAAACGAAAGGGAGACTGGTTCTACTTGGAATTACTCGTTGATCTGGAAGGTATCCGTGAAAACGCGTATGCAGAAATATACCGACATTCTGACGAGTATGAAGACTTAACTCCACCATCACAAACCAACTTTACAATGGTCCTGGAGCTAAATAGAGGAAACAACGATTTTGTTGATGTAGATCATATTCGATTTTACCCATTGCAACTTGATATATCCTCGAGAGTCTATGATTCTGGAAACGGTTTGGAAACTGAAAGAATTCTTTTTGACGGGGAAATTTTACGGAAACTGTACGATGTTTACGGCAAAGAAATAGGAGTTGTAGGAGAGGATGGTCAACTCGAAAACTTTCGATCTGGTACAATGTCAGGCTCTATTGTTTTCAAAAACCAAACGTTCCAACCAAACTCGGAACAATTTATGAAAACAGAAATAGTTTTTGTACCCGAAGGTGGTATTTATGAAACCTTTGATACATACTCTAGTAAAAATGTTTGGAATATTGAAGATTTGGACGATGAAACTTGGACATTTTTCAAAGGATCAATTCAACACGAGTCAAATAAAAGTCATGCACTTTTTGTAAAAAATTCAGAACTGCTTTTTGACTCAAGCTCTTCCACAATTCGATTTTACGTTGACTTACACTCCAACATTTCCGAACTTTCTGTTTCGCTACACAATTTAAGGAACATTTTAACCTTTTCAACTCCGGGAACTCTAACAGTTGGTGAAAACTGCAGTAAAACATTGGACCTGCCAATGATGGGAGAAGTCATCTTACACATTGAAAACCAAACCGCTTTTATTTGGTTTGATGGAATACTTCTGTTTGACCGTCGTCTTAACCGCGAATGCTTACCAACTTCATACAATCCAACTGAAGTACCGTGGTCCGAATTCAGCTTTAATGTGACTGGGCCACTTTCCATCTCTCAGCTAATCACGTTGCGTAAACCTAAAATTACGGTCGAATTTTTAAACGCCTGGGGTGACCGCACACAAGTAATGCAGTTAGTGAACGAGGACACCGTACTTGTACACGAAACAATTTACGATGAGTTAGCACGTGATGCAATAAAAACCAAAACTGCTGAAATACATCGTGTGACCGAGTACGCATCTTTACTCAACTACTATCCAGAACTGGTCACAAATAGATATCCATCAGATTTGGATTCCGTTTTCAAGACAGGCATAATTAAGGGTCTTCTACATGACATTTTCCCAGAAGACGAGGGTTATCCTTACTTCAGAACAGTTTACAATAAAGACATGCTTCGAGATGCTACAGTTGAAGCTATGCCTGGAAAACTATTTTCCACGGAAAGTAAATTTGTCAAAATGGAAAGCCGGTGGTCCGGTTTCGCATTTTTGGAAGTCTTGTTTCCTCGTTCAAATCGATTTCGACAACGAGTAAGGTACGAGCCAAACGGAAGCGTCAAGGTAACTGTAATTGACGCAAAAGATAACGAAGTTGCCGAATATGTCAAAGTACTAGGACACGAGGACACACTTGCCATAACCGAGTACGATGAAGATGGCAATATTGTCAAACTTTTACCCCCAAACTTTCATCAAAAAATGGGCACGATGATAAATAGAACGCTTCCCTGGAGTTTTGGTGATACGAATTTGTCCCCTGAAGAAAAACACTGGCAAAACGTGCTTGGATCTCACAGCAAGTACCGCAACAAACAAATGATTGAGAAACGAACTCCTGACATTGGAACACAGGGTTATATGTACGACATCACTGGCAAAATGAAATTCATGTATCGGGTTAACGACACAACGAATGGATTAAACAATGGCACGAAATATGCTCATGACATCATTTACATGCTAAATGATGAGAGTCCCCATCCAGTTGTAACAGGATTCATACAAAATCATGTGCTTCTAGATTCCCTTAACAATTATGCAAATAACACAGCCCTGCCTTTAAAAGGGACGGTTTATCAACGTGTCTTAAATTCTTTAACACATGCTGATCCAAGCCTCCGAAGAAAATTGAGAATTTTTCTTACATATGACGAACTTGATGATAACGGGATTAATTCGGCTGTACAGCCCCCAATACAGGAAGTCCTGAAGTTTAGTAACAACGACCGTGTTCTTATGAAGACCACAAATCATATGCATACCAAAACTCCGACCAGCTTTCGGAAGCACTACAAGCGAAACGTTCTAAAAGAACTATCATATCCCACCGAATCAAAAGGTTTGAATAATGAGGAAAACTTTAACCTTATACAAACTCACGACAAATTAGGACGAGTGGTAGGAATTGGTTCTAGACAAAACTCTAGTCGGTTTTCCAGATTCAAGTACAATGCTGATGGACAAGTTGTTGAAGAAGTTGTCGATGGAGTCACACGTTGCTATATCTACAATTCTCCTGGTTTACTGATCCAAATTTCTGACGGGTTTCTAAACCAGAACCTCAAATTTACTGAAGGTGGTTACGGTCAAGACGGATTTGGAGATGGGATTGTTATGAGTAGCACTATGAATTCATCTTGGGCATCGTTATCAAACATGGATACAGAACAGAAATCATGGTTTTCCATACCCAAAGAAAGTTTTGAGATGGACACTACAATGAACATGTGTATGAACGCGCTGATCAGAAAAGGATTCATTGATGAACAAACCCTAATCCCAAAAAGGTTCGTAACGCATAATGTAATATCAGACCTTCCGCTTTCATGTGCTGGATCTTTGGGACACAAAATACTGAAATTGGTGGCACAATATATTCCTCCATCAAATATGTATGGGCATTTATACACTTATGGCAACCATCAAGAACTTACAAATGCTAAATTTATCACGGACTCCTGTGAGGACACCAACATTGGTCCACTGCAAATAAAATCCTTTTCTGACTTTGGTTTGAAATCAGCAGAAGAGATTTGGGATGCCTTAGTGGAAAATGAATTCATTTTGATTAGAAGCAGTAATCCCAAAGACAAAACAGTAGCAGTAGGAAAACAGGGAAGTAAACCACTGTTTCGTCTAACACAACTACAGAAAGACCTTGTCGAGGTAGCCGCTGAATCGGAACCATTTACCAGAAACATAATGAATTTCATGTACGAAACTGTCACAAATCCTTTGGAACCTTTTGAAGTCGAACGTTTTCAGGATCTCTATATCGAATGGTGGGGATACCTTGACACTCCAAGTGTCCCCATCATAATTAAGAACAGAAAAAAACAAGAAGCTCTGTCAATTTACAGCATGCTCGAACAGAAGGGTTATCTCAGTGGCAACCTGGATGATCTTCTCACAGAAGAATATATGCAAACACTTGATGGGCTTGGAGTAGACAAGATTCAAACAACTGACATCCTGACAAAACATTTTAGATCCCAACTTGGACTAAACGTTTATGACTACGAAAGCTACCGTATTGATCCTAATGGTAATCAGCAAATGTTTTATGTTGGTTTCAACAAACACGAACTTCATTACCAGGAGAATACAAACAAAGTCGAAAAGCTAGTCGTTCAGGATCCTTTCGAGCTTCCAGGTCAAGATGAAACCACTTACAAAATGACTCATGACTCAAACGGAAATGTCAACTCTATGGAGCACAGAAGAATCTTAAAGATTAAGTACCATCCAATTACAAACAGGCCAACTTTCATTGAGCTTCTTGATGGCACACGAATAATCTTCAAGTATGACTCACAAGCTGAAAGAGTCCTCAAGAGAGTTTTTAATAAGGATCTGTCCCTTGTTACAGAAATAAGGTATGTAAGAGATGAAACTGGAATGGTTTTGTTTGACAAACAAACTAGTTTTGATCCCACAACTGGAAAGAAAACTGCTGATGTAACAACAACATACATATACGGCCCTAGAAAATCGATTCTCGGATTTATCCGAAACGGCAAATTTTACTCAGTATTTACTGATCATGCTGGGTCAACAAGATTGATCACTCATAACGGTAGAGTTGTCGCTGGATATGAATATTGGCCGTACGGAGAAACCATGAAAGCATATGGGGAAGGTGATGCGCATATAAGGTATCGCTTTACAGGACAAGAATTTGACGAAGAAACTGGTCTGTACAACTACCACGCCAGACTCTATGACCCTTTGATAGGGAGATTTTTGCAACCTGATCCAAAATCCCAGTTTTATAGTCCATACGTTTATGGAGCCAACTCACCAGTATCACTTGTTGATCCCGATGGGGAGTTTTTCTTAGAAATTGCTATGATAATTGGACTAGTTGTTGGAGCATATTTGGCAGCATCAGCAGCAAATAATTCTTTTAATCCAGCAAAATGGAATTGGAAAAACATAAACACTTATGTAGCACTAGTGTCTGGTGGTCTAGTAGGTGCAATGTTACCTGTTGGATTTGCAAGTCTGGCAGCAAGTATTGGCATCATACCAACAGGACTTATAGGTCTAGTAGGTTCTATGGTAAAATTAGCTGTTGACTTCAAAAGTTGGGACCCTGAAACCTGGGACGTAGCTACACCAAAATTTTGGAATTCGTTTTTTGAAGGATTTAGTTACGGTATAAATACCTTAACGATGGGAGTAAAGAACATTTACGCAATATCTAAAACGTATAAATTACTGTCAATAATTGGCCGAGTAACATTAGTCGGAGCATCAATCACTGCTGGCACCGGATACGCTTATCTTAAGGGTGCATTCTATGTGAGGAGCACTGGTGCAAAAGACCCATTCAAATTTTGGAAGTGGAATATGTCCGACCCTGGAGTTGCTCAAAGTATATTTGATGGTTTTGGCATGGGACTCGGTTTCGTAAAAAATAGCATAGCGCTCGTTGAGTTTTTCAAAGACCTGCAAAAAGGGCTTGGCGAAATGATTACTGATTTGAATTCGGGATCAAAAGAATTCGTGAAGGATATCCTGTTAGAAAATGAAAAGGAAATTAAAGTTTTTCTGCTCAAAGGACTTGTGACAATCGGTGCTGGCATCACGTTTACTATGTACAATAACAAGGATTTTAACCCAGCTAAGTGGGACTGGACATCATTAAGCACATATGAAAACTTTGTCAATGACCTGTTTACAGGTTATAGCCTAGCCAATATAAAAACAACTATGAAGGATTTAAGAAAGATATTAAAAGAAAAAGACGGGAGGGATACTTATATGTATGGAAAGATACCATTGGCCATATGGAAAGAACTTACTGGTTCGACCCAAAATGATACTCCTAAGAGAAAACTTGGCAAACATCAACTTTTCGAAGACGATAACGTGAACTTATTCGAATTTCTGGGCGGGTCCACGTTTATCACAAATTTTTCTAGCAGCATTTCCAACTATCTAGATTGTAACAAAATGTCGTTAGAAGATAGTGGAGACGAAATTATACAATGTCAGGCTTACTTTGGAACTGGGAAAAAGAGCCGCCAGAATCCGGAAATCATAACACAGTTTTTCAAACCATCTTCCCTGTACCAAAGTAAACAAATGTTTATTCCAGTACAGCCTACCAACAAACCAGTGGAACTGGGAGAAAAGCTGTTAAGACTTTTCCAAGAAAACCATTTTGATGACTCGTTTATCCATTCATTTTTCATTGGATCCATTTACTACTCTTTTGAGAGTATCCAGCAACTTCCGAAACATTCCACAGCTAACGTAATCCAATACTGCTTGGATTCCGCAACCCACTTGGGCATATCTATGGTTCATACCTCACTTTTAACTCGAGATGAGGAAAACGTTACAATAAAAACGAGAACTATCTTGACGTCCACTGTCGAAAAATTTGACCTAATAAAGAACCAACTCGTGGAGTCCATCAAAGCATTACGTTTTGAATGCATGCTGAATTCTAGTCTGCCCGAAAACCTTAAAATTCAAAGTGAATTTTTAGCCGTTCTGTCGTCACATAACGCCACCCAAGTGCACATTTTCACACCAGACTTTAAAATAAGCTCTGATTTTTGCAGCCCTCAGCACATTAAATTTACTGAGTTTACCCAAAACCATACGTTACCCGAGCATTTTTCTGTGCTTTTTGATTCTGGAACAAGCCCAAATGAAAGAAAGAATCAATTAGAAAAATTTCTTAACATTACTTTAGCATCTTTTCCAATTCTGAAAAAAGAATTTCATGCCCAGGGCTTCGATACCCCATCTATGCTTGGCTTTATGCAAGGTATTTTGGCCTCGAATTTCAAGGAAACTTATCAGCTCATACTACAGCCCGCATCAAATTCCAACACAGATCACCTTGTGGTCGTAAACAAACTAAACAGTGCAGGGTTGCCAGTTCATAACTCAGTTCCCATCATTCTAAATTTTGACGATGGTCCAGACATGCCAAAGGACAACTCAAGCATGTATGCGGCAGCATCTATAAGTGTTTCTCCAGAAGCTTTAACTGCTGATATAAATACCCAAGATGACACGCTTGCTAGCGTGGTTTATGAAACCGTTCCACGTTACCCGGGAATATTTGACTACGTTTTTGCAAGAGATGAAAACGAACTGAAAAACATTCTTAGACACCTCTACTTTACTCACATGAGTACACCCGCAAACGCGACTCCAATAAGGCTTGCCAATGACAAGACAACTGAAAATCCCCGTTTCGTAAGCAGCTTTATTTTGGGAGAACTTTTAAGTCGAATTGGCAATCCGAAATTCGAAATCTTCTTGCTGGTACCCACAGCTCAGGACGACCCAGAAAGATTTGTTTCACAGCGTTTCATCTTTATAAAAAACCTAGAAAACCAGCGTTGTTCCATTCTCAATATAATTGAAAGCAGTTTCTGTGCGGCCAATGGCTGCGTATTTGATTCGTCTGTTCCCATGGATATTCCAGCCATCCCAGATATTGACATGACTTTCCTACAAATGATTGAAATTCATCTGAATCCAAAGTCTCATATTGGTTGGAGTATAGACACGGCCCCACCAAATTCCCAACCTGAGGAATCCTTCTTTCAAGACATCAAAATACGGACATTGGACTTCAACCGAGTTCCTACAGATTCCTCCCGTTTCCTTAAGTTAGAAGCTTTAACTGAAACCCCGAATTTCGAACAATTTTCCTTCAAGAAAGAATTCCTGTCTAAAATGTTTGACATACTCCAAATTGACAAACTTCAAACTGTTTTCACAAATGAAAATGACCTACGATCATTAGCTCTTGGCTTATTAATGGGTGCATCCAAGCAAGTTACTCCGGATCTAGATGGCCTGGGTATCCATCTACTGAACTTTGCCAATCCAAAACTTCTAACAAGGTTAAACCCTGACCTAACAACTTTATCATTACTTTCAACAATGGAAGATGGAAGAGTAATCCCCCAATCTGAACAGCTACTAGCTTCTAGCCTGAAACTAACAACCGCATCCGCAGAAATCCCAGCAAAATTGAACGAAAGTTCAGCCGAATTGAAAGATTTTTCATGCAGCCAAGAAGAAGCATTAGAGAACGTTTTCAGGTTCACCCACATGCCTGCCGTTTATTGTACTGATGACATCTCTGAAACTCTGGAAGTTCCTAGATTTACATTTAAAATTGAACCGGAAGCTCAATTTGGCTTGAACTGTTCCGTCCCAGAAAATCCGTTCCAAAAATATTTACGATACCAACCCGAAATAGCAAACGCGTATTCATCATCAAGTGGTCTGGTTCTATAATACTTTTGAGAATATACATACATAACATGAAAATATTTAGATACAATGTTCAAATTATTTGATATCGTATATTTTGTTACAGAATACCAACATGCCAACCAGAAAGAAGCCACAAACACAATCAAGGATGCTCGTTTGGAGAACTGTCAACCTGGAGCATGGTTAGATGGAAAATACTCCTTTGATGGAATAACCTGTTCCTCTGGTAAATCAAAAGTAGCTGTTTTCCGGAAAATCATTATGGATGACGTTGTTCCAGTTTCATCAGCCAATAATCCATTCACTTTGCTTACTGATAACTACGACAGATTGAAATGTAACAGCTTAGAGTTTAACCATATTCCATCGGTGGCTTGCGAAGGAGAAAAGTCGTACCTTATTTACAGTCCATATAATCAGCCAAGAATATTTGACGAGTTTGATGGAAATCTGATGCTGGGACGAGTGGCTTTAAATATGCTAGGTAAAGCATGGAGTTTTGTGAAAAGGAAATGGAGTGGTAATGGTGGTTATGATGATGTGACGCATATGGTGTCTGATGAAATGTTAGATTTATGGCAGCATGGTATTCGGGATGTAAACGATTTATTGGGAGGTTGGGAGGATGAAAGTAATGAGGTAGCTTGGGCACAAACACAAGTAGATGAACTGGAGAGGGAATTGGAAGAGATTAAAGTAGGTGATAATAAAGCGAAGGTTGACAAAATTGAAGAAATTTTAGAGAGGGTGGAAGCTCTGAAAGAAGACTTGGCTGAACAAATATTGTGTGAAAAAACAAGTACATTGTTTGCAGATAGCAAGACAGATTCATGTAAAGAGGGGACTACGTACTCCGAGTATGTTAATAATGATGAAAAACTAGAACGTGGAAATGTATACTATGGTACTCAGGGCATTTCGAGTTATGTTCCATCTTCGTCATCGAGAAACAATATCCAGTAGTGCTATTAAATGATAACAAGCTGTATAAAGTACTTCTAAATAAATACATTATGGTGTTCAATTAGCTTTAGTGTTAAGTGAAAACAAATATAACCTAGCATCTAAAGTTACTTCTTTTTCAATGAAAAGGGAAAAATAAAAACATTTACTATTTAATTTAACAATGTCTTCTAATAAAAATAGTTTAAAATCTATAAATGTCTTAATGTACGTCAATCACAAAATATTTCAAAAGATTTATGAATTAATTGTGTGTCTATATGAAAATAAATTAAATTAAAGCTACCAAGTAAGTATTCCGTTAAAAAAATATGATTCCTGCAGAAAATTATGAACCAAATTATATTTTTGTTCGTTGAGTGTTAATGATCCAAAATAATTTACAATACTATATCAAGAAATTATACTTTTAATTTAAAAATAACATAAATACATGTATTTGTAGTTGTGAAAAATTATTATTGGTATAATACAATGAGTTCGTGAAATAAAAGATCGCCAAACCATATTTTAAGTTATAAATTTAGCAAATAACAGCACATCTACAGGCCATATGTGTACATTCATATTTTATCGGTCATTTCGACTAATGTAAATAAAAGCTAATCTGTTTAATCAAACATTCCAGCTTATTTGAGCTTCTTATTCGATTTATTTGCACAAATGTAGGATTTAAAATCAGCGTGCATGAAAAACCTAGCAGCAATTTCTATAAATGTATTCATATTTGATAAGAGGAATTTATTTAATGAAATGCATTTGGTGAAGTGAGTGAAATTTATTGGAACGCGGCACAAATTACATGAAATGAATAGCCCAAATTCTCAATTCTCATGTTTTTGGTATACTTGTCTAGTAGGTTGGATATAAGAGGCTGTCCTCCCAAATGTCCACTGAAAGCATTCAATTTGATATACAACTCTGGAATTACTTATGCGTAACATTATACTACATTATTTTTAAGCGACGCAAAACTTTTTAATTCCCTGTTAATTTTTGTCTTTTTAGTAAATTCCAAGCCGGAAAAATACCTGTTTGAGCTCTTGGTCTTTGGGTATTTTCTTCACCTGCAATGATTGATCGTATGGGATAAATTTTTGTTTAAAACCAAACACAATTGGAACCAGTTTGTTGAATTATTCTAAATGCATTTTAACACAATTACATGAAACACAATTTACGTCGGGTAAATAATTTTCAGTGTGTTTAGTAACTATTGAACTGTTTGTATTTTAGGTGCCGTAAATGAAGGCTCGAATTTATAAACCCGTATCACGACAAAATGTGCTACCAAGGCTGGATGGAAACAGCGTTATTATTTTTTATGAAACAGTGACATAAGTCAATTATAATTTGAACACTATTTACTAAAATGTTAATTTTGCAATCTTAATTGTAATGTTATTTACAAAACTAGGTATTTGTTGGATGCCTGAGCAATAAATATTAAAGGAAGGCAGATTAATTCGACACATCCACCAAAAAAAATATATGGGGGAGAGAAAACTGCAAGCTTCGGCGTATATAAGTTCTGTTAGTGTTGACGGGCAAGGCAGTCATGTAATAAAAAAAATCAATTAAAATGTCGATTTTTTGAATAATTTAATTCAGGGTTCCAATTATTCTATTGACATTTCGTATAAGCGGGAAGGTTTTAAAATTAACTTAAAGTTAGTAAAATTTGTTCAAAAAATGGAAAAGCCAACAACAGATAAAATATGTAAACACATTTTTATAGTTTGTTTTGTAGTATAATTTGGTGGTCTTCTTTATAAGCTATTTTTTCGTTTATTTTTCATTTCGTAATTCGTTTTTACACCAACCGAACATTATTCTGTTTTTACAATTGTCTTTTTTACATTGTGGATTTTTGTTATCGCTCATAATTGCTTAAAATGTATTTGCTGCGAAACAACATAATAAAACTGATTGTGAAACATTTTAAATTAAATGAAATTCTAGTAGAACAAGTTAACGAGCAATGCAAATATGAATGGACAGCAGGACACATACAATTTGTGATGACTATTCTACAGATGTAGCGGGGATTTCCAATCAATATGAACATTTATCAAACCTGCTCAAACACAGGCATGCTCATACCAATTTATGTTTGTAAGGTTTAGCAAATACATTATACAAAAAACCTATCCTAATATTTATATGCTGTATCATAAAATACTATTTGTCATAATGAGCTATTCTGAACGGAAATGTTACCATCATGAGTAAAAGCAAAGACTGACGGAGTAAGTAAACTATGATTCATTTCATGCTAAATTTATTTTGTTTAAAATATTATCTGTATCTATTGGTTTAAGTTATTCCAAATTCACTAGCCGTTCTTAAAAGTTAAAAGTTTGGCTATTACTTCAAGTGGTCGGGTTAATACGAAGGAAACTTAGAACCTATTCGCTCTCATTTCGACCACAATGAATCCAGCCACAGGTAAAACATTTATAAATAATTTTGTATGCCTACTGTGCTGTTTAACATAGTATAAACGTTTATACTATTTTTATAGATGGCATGTCCTATTATTTTTACGAAAAATATTGTCAAGAAAAACGAGAAGAATATCACATCAAAATGTCGAAATCCACAAGGAAGCACGAAAAGTATTTCAAGAACCCCAGTCCGTGTTCCACTCAAAATTTCACCTATGAACAAACACCGAATACGTCCAGTGCTTTCATCAGAAATAAAAAGGATAACACTGCTAAAGTTAACTCTAGTAACCGGAAATACAAAACTATTTTATACGTCAACCCAGTAAATCCAAACCCATCTTCTGATGTAACCGTCCAAATTCGGATAACTACTAAAGAAAAAATGCCCTCGTGAAAAATTTGGAACAGCCTTTTAAATCCTTATCACAGCAATACCATGAAAGCTATAATTCAATAACGATATGAGTTTTTGGTATAGTCATAAAAGAATGTTTTGTGCTTTTTCATTTCATTTAAATAGTCTATAAAATTACTTACGCAAAACGTATTGTAGATTCACAAACAGAAAACTTTAAACGGATTTAAAAAACTTTTTTTTTCTCAAGCAAAGAAGAATGTAAAAACTTCACTGTTTTATATACATGTAGCCAATAATATAAATATTATGTTAATTTGTTGAATTTGTGTATATTTATTATTCTTTATTACTTAAGTTCAGAATTTAATAATTACTGCAACAATAATTAATAGATAATTTTGTTAGTTATGTATCTTCTCTAATGTTTCAAGAAATGTTTAGATTTTCTGTTTGAGTTGGAAGGTGTACCTATTGTTTTCTACTGAAATTTAAAAAAAACAGTTAAAATTTATGATACAGTAATATGTTTACATGAATTAACACTTGTGCTCTCACAAATTTTATAGAAATATCAGTAAAAGTATTTTCACCAGAATGAGGTTTCATATTGGATAAATAATTTAATAAAAATATTAAACCGAAATATTTTAACTTGTATATAGTGTATATATTTAAACCAGAAAATCGACTATTATTTTTATTGTCACAGTTGATTATTTGTTGACTTACTGAAAATTTATGTGACTGCATTTTGCAGAAATAGAACACAAAGTTGCAATGCTGCTAGTAGTAACTCAGACTGGCAGCGGAATGAAAACAACTTCTGACGTCATTACGACTCACGATAATGATCATGAGTACTGGCTAAACAATGCATCAATTCTTACTTGGTAAATTTTATGTAACCCCTCAGGCTATTTATTTTTAGATACTACGCTCTTCTGATGCAGTCAACACTGAATATCATAATGTATTGCAAAATGCAGCAAAGAATTTAAAAACAAGATTTATTAAATATCACAGGCAATATAACAAATATCTGGTCTATAAAATATCGTTACGTTGACCTTATATTATATTTTAACAGTCTAGACAAGTCATACATCCGGCCAAACTAATTCCAAAACATGCACAAGATTTAACTATATCATCACCTGTTATTCTATCTTGTCTTCTGCAAGTACTGTATTTTGGATCATCAAAATTACCAAGCCAACAGCAGTAAAATAAAAATACAATAAAAATAACTCCTAAAACTGTTAAAAATATTATATCTCCTGTACCAAATTCTCGATTACGGTATGTCCCATCACCATCAGCTC
>JAQFXM010005250.1:0-15339 GCA_034693345.1 Entomobrya multifasciata | reverse complement strand
GACAGACGGACGGACAGACAGACAAACATGATAAAGTCAATACTTGCTGACGCTTCACTTTCAGCGGCGTAATAACGGTTAACGTATCTTCAAAGAGATTGCATTTGTATTATGTGGGCTCCACTCTCCGCAGATTTTCACTCAACTACTCTCTAATCTCCACATTGACAATTCAGATTACACGTAAATACTACTGACTGACTACTAATGCTGCTCTACTTTTGAATAATTTATTTTTTATACTAGGCATTCCCTTGTGAATGTAAAAAAGTAAATGTAACTTTTATATGGATGATGAGCATCAGATCACCGTCCCGGAACAGGACATGAAAAGCCAGTCATAAAAAATGTTTTTTGCATACACAAATACAAACTTGAAATGGTGAATTTTAACTAGTTCAATTTCCTCTGAAAACTCGTACATGTATATTTTGACTGCCTTTTGTTGTGGAATTTTGCAGAAAAAGCACATCCATTCATATCATCACACACGTAGTCCATATTTTTCATCGACGCCAGCAGCAGTAATACAAGCACTTGGAGAGAGGAAAAAATCCAGATGGAAACTCCTCCGGAGATGATGGTGTGGTGGTGTGGGATGCGATGGTGGCTTGCTTGTATGGTATCATACATAATAATAACAAGGCGAAACAAAGATAATGGGAGTATATGGATATGACGGGGAGGAGATGGCTGCTGGATGGTGGTGGTGGAAGTCAAGTCTTGAGGAGTGGGAGTTTATGTGGAGGAATGGAATACCAAAGAAGCTCTCACGTTCGTGTGCCTTATGCTATGCCGCTGCTCTTGTTTGCCGTGTTCCTTACCGAATGGAATGCAGGGGATATGTGCGGCGTGTTTCAAGACTTTCAAGGAAATTAGGAACATGAACAATAATGTGAGCAGTGTGATGATACGTTGCATACCAATATGCTTGTAAATCATTATTTAACTTTCTAACGTGTACACACATACATATCTAAATACTTTTGGCATATATTATACAGCTCTTGCAATTACCTATAGTTTTCGATGGGAGAATTTAGAATAATTTTTCAGTATGCATACCACCCACCACAACAAAACATGCACATGAAAACATTTCTTAGAATTTCTATATGAATATAATTACATCTTATCAAAAAGTTTATAATGATTATTACGGCTAGACCGCTTGCCGTTTTTCATTTTCATAACACGTAATTTAAATAGCATCATCTTTATTTCTGAATAAAGGGTTAAAGTATTAATTAAAACGTAATGAATGTAATTTAAACTGATATTGACTGCTAATTTTATTTTTTTCCCGTATCACATCAGATAATTATTATTATTTCCTCGACCCTTTCTCTTTCAATAAAAATATCTTATCATAACATGATCAATCACTTTGCAACAAGCCTATGCCATTACCAAATCATCGCCAAAAAAATCGTGACGTACTGTGTACTACCGCGATATAAAAACACGAAAAATTATTACTCGTAAACATGAAACATTCCTCTTTCAAAATGATCAGATAATAGGAGTTGGAGCTGGTTAGAGTGGTACATAATAGCACCATGTTTTATGCTGGGTTATTATGTTACAGCAATAGAAACAATAGCAGATTATGGTTTGGTCATTTGATTTGTCGTAAACTATACCGCAAGCAACTGTGTAACTTTGCCATTATCATGATTTTCATTCTTTGCATATAATAATCATCATACTTTTCATTCCTTCATATTTCTTTGTACTTCACAGTAGTGTGCAGCATGACTAATATGACTAGTGGAATGCTTCCATCGATGAAATCGAAATTTGAACAATTTTTTGTGGGCTTGCCGAAAGGTCCTCTACGACAAATGTATTTGACTGTGCGTGCAAAAGCGCAGCGTATCGGCAGCACAAGACGACAGAGCAGACAATGATAACTTGTTTTTCTTTTTACAATTCCTTTACATTTAAAAAAAGATGCATACATGCAGGTGCGCATCAGGAATACAAAGTAAGGTATGTTATGTACTTGTCATATAGCTCGTGGGAAATTGAATGAAGGGGAAAGTAAAAAATACAACGTAAGTCTTACAAACATGAGTTCATGCATGCACATTTCGGCTTTTTTATTACATTTCAAAAGTAAAGAAGCTTGTCTTGTTGTGTCACACAACAAAACAGTCATGATGATCATATCATGTTGATGGTCAACAAGAAGCTTCACAAGTCAGACACAGAAGCTGTTTTTTTCTGTGAGATGTTTGCGTTTGAGTCATTCGGTATCTCTATGTATGACCATTAACTATTCACCCATTTTTTATCATGATGATCCTTACAACGTAACAACAAGGAAATATGTAGTAAGATGTATGTATGAATGTATGTATGCATTGTAGTTTAGAGCAGTAAAAAGGGATTTTCTCTGTTGCATCTCAAGATGTTTTCAAGATGTACAATACTACTTATTTTTTGTAATGTATGTAGATCCCTTGCCTTCTTGTTGACTTGACTTTTTGTTGTTGTTTTTTATTCTCCGTTTCCCCATTGACATGCCCCGAAAAAATGTTTTTTGGAAAATGCAAAGTTATAAAAACATACTTGAATTTTTGTGTGTACATACATACATACTTTCTAGAAAAGAAAACGTACTTTTTCATTGTTATCGACTTATTCTCCCTTTCGTTGAGCAAGATGGAGAAGGAGTTGAAGCTTTTTGTCAAGCGTCAACATTTTTTTACTTTCTTCCCAGTTTTCCCACGAACATACCGACCGACAAGACAAATTTTTCTTTTTTGGTCGCTTTCTTGTTGAAAAAACTGGACAAAAGAAGAAGCAGCGGGAGAATAGCATATCGACAGATGAAGAAAAAAAGTCACTTATTCCCTGCCTGCCTGGCAAACATTTTGTTTGTTCACTTTGTGTATGAATCCATTGGGCATTTCATAAGTCAAGCGAAAAACTTTTGGGGAAAATAATATGTGAAAAGAGAGAAAACGGCCGACATCGAACGTAAAAAATGGTCCAAGTAAAGCATGGTAATGGCAGCAGTATGCATTCAATATAATAACAAAAAAGAGATATTTAATGACAATAACAAAACCATGCGAAGATGTGTGACGATATGAGTATGATATGATTATGAAAAAAATCCGACAGCAGTAACATCACAGCTATTACATTAAGTTGACAGAAAAGCCATGATAATAGTAAATGGGCTTCCTTTTCCCTCTATTTCTCTGTCTAACATCCCACGAGCCAGTATGACATGGGAGCCTGTGTTGGACGGAGTTCAACCCTTATCATTTCTTTCACTACCCACTACTTTTACTACAGAAGTTTTTCACACAAAGTAGAAAGGAAGTAAGAAGACAGAGAATAACGAAGCAAAAATGGTACTTTTATTCTTTGTAAAAGTTGCTCCATAAATTTATTATTTGTAGGAAAGTTATGTAATGAAATGGTAAAAGGGTGATGGTGGTGATGAAAGTAGAAAAAGTGATGGTGATTATGATTAAAGAGCCTTGAAAATGGACTTTTATTAGTAATTGGAGGGCTATCAGGTCACGTAATTTGTTATTTGTTGTACAAGGTTTATCACACAGTATACTATTGGCTGTCTAAGAATAGAGCACTGACAACATGTTAACTACTGGAAAATGCGAATCCACCAATGCAACACTTTGTGTTGTAATGAAAAATGCTTTGACTTGCGTCACTGTCACTATTGCAAAATGCAAAGCTTAAGCTAATCAAAAATAGAAAGCAAGCAATACTTTTTTAACCGTTTAAAAACTTGTTTCAATCTTTCTTACCTTGTCTATTGTTCCACAACAGGCCTACTCACAAACAATGAAAGGAAATTGGAATTTCCGGTATGTCCAAGAAAAAATGTAATCCAATTACTTTGAGATTCAAGTGAGCCAAGTCACCCTGTGACTTTTCTTTATTTTCTTAGAAGAACACCCTTCTCTTTTTTCCACTTGTCTCGCGGTCACGTCTAATAAAATCCTTGCCACTACAACAACAGCTACTGTAACAACATCGGTCACCCCAAGACAGTCTCATTGATACGGCTTATTGCACAAAAAGAAAAGTTACTATGTATCTCACCTAAAACAATAGGCGATGAAAGTCAAAATGATTTTAGAGTGTGTTTTTGGGTGATTGCTCACGAATAAAATCAACAGCAACAAAACCGAATTTAGGAAAAAACACAAAAATACACCAATCCACAAGTACCTACTGAAGTGTAAGTCTTGTGATTCTTCTATTTGTGACTGAACAAAACACTTGTGTCTTCATTCACTTATTTTGTGTGTGAATTTTTTTCTGGGGGAACACAAGAAGTTACTTTGAATTGATCACAAGAGAACGTGAACGTGAAGACGAGAAAAAAACGACGTGCGTCTCGCTCTGTCCGGAGATGAATGTGCAATGTGAGCAAAGGAAGCTGGGTGAAGGAGGAAGTGTGTTGAGATGAGTTTGGCGGTGAGTGTGGCAGCAGTGGTGGTGGTTTGAGTTTGTATTGTGGGCTCTCACTTACTCTCTATCTGTAGCTATCTTGCATATTTTCACTACTGCCTTGTGCCATAAGATGCTTTAACCCTTTTTTCTTGAGTGCATAGGACATAGGAAGCTTTCTTCAGACTTACCTCCCTTTTGTCACAGTCATCTTGAACAAGATAGGAAGATAGGTTGTTGGGAGATTTAGTAAGCACGTGTATACGTATCTATATTAGCCTGTAGTCCACCTCTTAACGCTGAGATGTGGAGGATGAAGAAGAGGAGGACTTGACGTCTCCCTACTCCCTACACTTTAATCTGAACAAAGGAGCAAAATTTCTATAACATATCATTATTTAAAAAACAAGGATGATGATGTAGGCATATTTAGGGTGCATGCACTTGTCTCTTAGATAGATAGATATACATATAAGTAAGTATACTTAGAATACGTGCAAACATGTATGCATGTGGCAATGGGAAATGCACAATTGCCAAAAAGTTGAAGAATTACTTGCCCTTTCATTCAAGTGCCAAGACAAAGTCAAGCAAGTTTTGTGAATGAACTGATGATAATGGTAGTACTGGGCATAAATGGTTGGATGGATAGATGAATGATGATGAAAAAGAAGTGGTCAGGCAAGTATGTGTTACCACTGGTATGAGTGAGGTATGGGTATGATACAGTGAACCATGTATGTTGCAATGCAAATTTTTTAATAAGAAATATGGCGTATAAAAGTAAAAGTAAAGTAGTGACAGTGACACAGATAAGGGACGATGGGATGATGATGAACCAGACTAAAAACAAGAGAGGAAAAGGTGGATATCCTTTGTGAAATAGGTAGGTATTCAAAACTTGAGTCAACAACATATATGCATAATATTTACATATTTTCGTATTGTTATTAGTTATTATGATGATTTGAAAGGGTGCACTGACTTGGCTTTGAATCCAGTCCCAGCCGTAAAGTAAAAGTGAACTTTATTGGTATTCATTTTCATTCATTCTTTCTTTCAGTTAGTCTGTCAGTTAACTTGCAATAAATAATTGCCATTCTCTCTCCGCCAAAATTAAGAAGGTAAAAAGAAGACAAGTTCAACAATTCATTATTCTCCACTTCTTCTCTTTCTTGACAATTATAATAATTACTTACCTTTTAAAACGAAATTAACTTCAAACCTGATTTGATTTCGATACTTTGTTTCACACTGCCCCATTTTAGAAAAGCTTGCCCCTTTCAAAAAATAAATGCGTAGTGAATAGTGAATACGTACATTGCATACATAATGCGTAAAGCGAATATTTAACTTCCGGTTTAATCTGACCATTGGATCCACTGCGTTTAACGTTGGCTGCCACTTTGGCATTTACCACCGACAACAAGTCAATTAATCTGTAGCGGAAAGATTAACATTTTTACTTCTGATGCGTAGTATCCTTTGCTATTCAACCCGCAGAAAAGCGCTTGTCATCATGTTGACAGTAAAAAAGTAAACAAATAGGTGCTGAGACTTATTGAGCTAAACCGAAAGAGAAAAGTAAATAAATTGTATTGTACCTTCGCATCTCATCCATTTTGCATGTTGGCATCACACACAACTATTTTACCATAACCCACATCAACACACCAACAAAAAAATGGCTGGCTGGCATCTGCCCAGCAATAAAATCCCAAAACAAAATAGGAAGAAACAAAAGCTCTTTCGCATCTCTCTGTTCACTTGACTGAGAGTGGCAATTCAGGATTGGTTTTATTGTCAGTGTCAGAACTCAGCACAGTGCTAATGCTGGTGGCTGCTAGTAAAAAGCGCATATTATTAAACCATCTCAACTCTTTAGTTAGACCAACACAAAAGAAAATCTCCTTTGATGAAGATTGTGACTCGACTTTATTGTCAACTTGACTAGTAGATTCATTCGCTTCGCTGCTGATAAATAAATTAGTGGATAGGGACAAATTCAATAATAGTTAAAATAAAATGCAAGGATGTTGTGTGTTGAGTTGGGAGACGAGAGCTGATGACTATGATGCCGATGAAATGCTCAACGATGCATACTCTTTTTATACATTCGTAACTCATCATCATCATGTCATCAGTCAATTTCATTCGACATCAACGCAGTTCTTCCACTTGACTTCCTTTTCAACGCACAGACAGAGGCTGCAACCAGCAGTCTTCCTATGAGAAAATCTATTGACTATTACAATAGGGCAATCTTTATGACACTGAAAATGACATGGCCTGTTATTATAATACATGGTTATTATGGAATGATTATAAATAAACAGGCAGACAGGTGGATAGGGATTCAGGAAATGGAGGGTGGCAGAAGAAACAGAAAATGTGTGCAGAGAAAGATTGGATTTTGGAAGTTTAGGTTTTCGGAAAAAGAGAGTATGGAAAGCGAGAAAAGAGCATCTTTGCCACTTTTTTAGTCATGGTGGTTTGGCTGCAAACTGTTGATAAAAAGTTGTGGCTCTCAAAGAAAAAATTGATTTTGAGAGCAAATCAAGTCAAGTGAAATAATTGAATATTTACACAACAATGCATACTGCATACTTGAAGAAAATGCATGCCTGGCTGGCTGCTTTGCTTTTGCTTGATTTCTATCCAACAAACATTCCAAAAATAAATTTTATAAACTTGTCAAGTGTAAAAATGTGAGCCAGTTAAATATGAACAGTAAAACAGAATGAAGAATCAAGAATGCGTATTCAGCCAGGAAAAAGATGAGTTCCCTCACGTGATAAACTAATTGATTTTTATTGTGAAAACTTTTGAATTTCAATAATAAATTGAAATTGTTAAAATGAACTGCTGTTAAAGGTTGATAATCTTAGTTTTCTTGTTATGATGATAATATAGTTGACCGTTGGCCTATTTTGATTGCAATTCAAGATATATTAACTTTTAATAAAATTGAACAATAGCAGCAGCAACAATGCAATGCTTAGCCAGAAAAAGATAGAGACAGGTGTGTAAAAGAAAATTGTGGATGATGCGATCAAATAGGCTTGGTTTGGGCTGCTCCTTGAGACTGAGATGGCTCTATACTTTAAATGCTATTAAACCTTAAAAATTTTATCAGATTAAAGGGCAGCAAAAACTATTCGCGTGTTTTAGAAAAGTGTACATAATATTACAAGTAGATAATTTTTTAAAAGTTCTAGTGTAATGATTCTTTATTGACAACAACAAGTCGAGACATCATTTTATACACTATTCGGAACCTCTTAGCGAACACATTATGAGCTGATCGGGCAAAATAACCCAGATTTGTAAAAGACTAAAAATTACTATTCATTTATTAGACATCCCTTATAATTCAAAAATTGACAATTGAAAAGTGGATAGTAGAAATCGTTTCGATTAGTTCCGTAATAGTCGTTTTAGATTTTATACAGATTGGATTGATATGATAGACGAATAAATATTATGCGTTTTTCGTCGTTCCTAATATCGCTTGTGGCAGATTTATTATCACTTTTATTTTCTACTCACTCATCTAGTCTCTCAACGTTAAAAACTAATCTCATCATCATAAGTGTGGCTTTAGTATGTTTCCTCTTCTATTTTGCACACAAATTGTATGAAAGGTTAAGGATACTAAAAAATGTGAACTCTACGACTAAACTCCATACACACTAGTATTATTGATTGCTTATGTCCTATTCTGCAGCAAAAGATAGTCAAAGTGGTGGTTGTAAATAGTGGATCATAATCAGGCCAAACCACTTTTCCTTTTTATTCAAAACTAGTAGTAGACAAGAAAACTTTAAGTAATGCGGAGTTGCAATAGTAGTGGCCAGAAGCCACTAAATCACAATGCAAATGTTTTCATTAAAATGCTTCAAAAACATAAGTGTTGCTAATACAGATAAAATATTTGTGCATTGGGCGATGAACCCAAACCCAACTGCATTTTGGTTGACTTATTTACTTTAAATTAGAGGAAACATTGAAAACGTTATTGAATATTTTAATTGAGGTTCAATGTGTCATGTCCTTTCCAAGAATTTAAACTTGGGTATCTCCACACTACAACAATTTATGAATGATGGATTGTATGAATAAATTCCTGCATGCCATTGTCACCTTTTTCGATGAACCTAAATTTTAAATTGAAGAAATGTTTATTTAATGAATAATAACAGAATCTTTGCATTATAATGGTAAAATAATAAAATGATAGAAAAAACGAGATGGTGATAAGACGGTATTGTTTACGAGTTCCGTACTGTAGGTGGCCATTAAAATATTTACACAAGGTGAAGTGACAAGACAAATGTACAACGTCCATCGATCTGAATCAGAAATAAGATTTATTTGGCAGAGCGTCAAAAGTGACGCCACAAACGTAGTGCAACAATATGAATAGATGTGCGCTTTTCAGTTTCAACTAGGATAATCATGATCATGATGATAGTAAGATCAGCTAACCTGTCAATGTCAAGTCGAAACTGATCACTACCAGTTTTCATCTCACCTCAAACAAAATTCCGATCTGTGGTCATTATCGTCATTGTCAAGTAATGAGGTGGAAATTGTTTTAAAGATGAAGGAAAAAGGTAAATACTAATAAAATAGTTTTAATGTGTCCAGGTTGAATGATGTGCTAAAGTAAACTTTTTAAAATAGTCAACTAATTTATCAATTTTGAGTACAAACACATACAGATCGTAAAACATAACAGTAAAAATACGTTCTTAGATTCGCGAGCTTATAGTGTTAGCAAATTATAAGCATTTGGCTTATAATGCATATGTACCTTGCTGTGTGTATTTAAAAGTTCTTACAAAGTTCTTCATTTTCATTAAAGTAGAAGTATACAATAGATAGTCGTAAGTTTATAGAGTCTATAATAATTTGAATTCAACTTCTCAAAACAGAGACCCAAAGAAAACGAATAATTATAGGCGATTGGGACAGACAAGCACAGCACATCAACAACAAAAAGGGAAAAGAGACTTGAGAGATCTACACAACCGTTCCGTTTTTAGGAAGGAAGCGAAAAACTAGAAGCCGCTCCTATATCAAGTCACTTTGAACATATCCACCATTCACCGTTGCCATTCATTCAATATTCTTAGTTTCTAGCAAATAGGTCTTTCTAGATAACTTGCCAACTTGCTGTGCAATTTGATTTTATGCTGTTCTCTGTGATTAATAGAAAATTATTCATTTGCATTTAATTTGTGTCTATCTGAGATCTAAGTTGGTTGGATGAGCAAGACATAAGGAGAATAGCTTGATAGGCAATATCATGGCAGATATTAGACAAGATACGACACAAGTATGTAAAATGGCTTCTTTCGAAGATATATTGGGTTAAAGAAGGCAGTATCGCCACCATATATACCATTAAGCTTTTAAATTAAAAAGGGTTAAATACATCAGCAGCAGTGAAGTGAGCAGGGAAAGAAGAGCAAGAGCAAATCCAATAAATACTTTTTTGCTCGTTGAGAAATTTAATGGGAGTGTTCCTGCTCCTCTTCTTCTATTATTATCCAAACTTGGTGGTAAGCAATCTAAATCGACCCTTCTTCTTGCGCATTAATTAATTTTCCTCTTGTCTTTTTTGACAATAAAAAGAGAGGATGGGTCTTTGGTCTTGTACTTTAAAAAGCATTTTCTGCCAAATTGACAGAATTAGTTGAGAATTTGAAAAGAAACGCATTTATCATCCGATCCGATGTATCAAGCAATGTAGCATTGAGATGGGGATGTGATAGTGTTTCATAAAAGCTTTATTGGCTTACTCGGTCGGTGGTATTTGGTAGTGATGTGATGGGGTTACACTTACACATAGCTCACATCACAAATTCCGTTATCTCCAATAAAAAATCTATTTCAAGAGGAGATGTAAGAATCGAAGACAGATATGAATTCAAGACTCAATCCTTAATCATTCTTAGCACAATCCTTACTTAAACGTATTCAAGACTCATTCCTTACTCTAAATCTATAAAATTTTGAGTAGGATTTAAGATAAGGATTGAAGTCCTGAATAAGCTTATTCAGGACAAAATCCTTATTTTTTGCTTAGAAATTTAACACTACAAATAAGGACTACTCTGGACCAGTCCTTAACTTATATTAGCTGGGAAAATAAGTAGCAAAATTGAACTTTCAGTGAAACTTGGTGAACATAAGTGCAATTAAACTAAATATTAAACTAGTTCAATTAATTTTTGGAAAAAAAATTAACAGCTGTCAGTAATGCTGCTGCCAGTCATCTGTTTCATACATTCTTATGAAACATGAAAAATCATAGAATGCATTGAATGACTTTTGTCGGAGTAAGAAATCAAACAGTTTTCCATATCTTGTCAAATTCAACAGTTAGTTGGACAGTAATGACCATACTTTCAACATTTAAAAAAGTGAACTATCACTTAGTTTCTTTCAATGGATTGTGTGAGTTAAATTATTTCAGTACAGTAATTGATTTTTTAAATAATTACAACCATGCACACTCTGTTGACATGATATTGCTGGTTTTTGTGTCAAGTCAGTAGATTACTGACGATGAGTGAGTAGAGTGATGGGAAGTGTGTAAACAAGCAGCACCAAGCATGTAGGAGACATCGAATCAATTTAATTGAGAAGGAAGAAGAGTTATGGCTTTAGAACAAATAAATAGCTTTGGTATAGCCCGAATACATAGCTTCGGTATTTCCCGAATACATTACATTGGTATACCCCGAATACATAGGAATTGTATAGCAAAAATACATTACGTGTGTATTGCATAGTTGGTATAGAAAAACTAACCAGGACTCATACTACGCTCCTAGTCTCAGGTCGCCCCAATCATTGAAAAATTAAAGATCGAGACTATAAAATTAGGATGGCTAAGATCCTTATTTAATTTCTCGTGAATTCGCCTTAGATCTCAAACTGTAAAATCCTTAAATCTAAATTTTAGCCAGAGAAAAAGCTTTGAATACGGGCCAATATGGCACCAAATACATATTGTTTAAGAAACAGAATTTATATAGCATGCACACTAGCACACTTGCTGCTCCATCTTCCTTCCTTTTTACGTTCGTGCGTGATGATGATCATCATGATGATAATGATCACATGAGCAGGTCAGATAGCCAAACTATCAATAAATAGCTTTGGTCATATATTTCATTTCGTCACCCACCACCAACTTCGTCATTACTCATTTTTCTTTTTGGTGGAGGAGGTTTGATATAGTATGGCGTGTACATATCATACTCATTTCGTATTCAAAATGAGACCTCTACTCACCCGTCATCAGTCAAGGCAGAAATCACGAAAATTATTATTGATTTTTACACTGCACTTTCAGTGAATAGTTTGATGGTAATCATTATTGTGTGCAGGAGGACGCTTAAGACAGAGAAAGATTAAAGTAATTTTTGCATGCGACTTTCTTTGTAATAGGATTGCACATGCGAAGTTTATAATTTTTATATATTAGCTGTGTAGAATTTTAATTTAAAATGAAACCCATGTAATTATAGTACAAGTATTCATTACATTAATAAGTTACGATTTTTTTGGTTGGGGTTAAAAATCATTTTTTCATATATTTCTCTTTGTCGAGCCGAACCCTTGTGTTAGTTTTTCTTGGTTGGTATTTTTTTTTCTGTTCGGTGGTTGTAACCGTCCGTCATACTTTGCATAAATAATGTACAATTAAATATTCTACTAAATAACAAACAAAATATTTTATAGCCGACAAAAAAACTGCAAACTGATTAACTGATCGTCCAACAAATAACCAAATTGTTCTTAAGCGTAATAATGGTCTCTTTAGACTAAAGCCTACACGTGTACTATAAAGTAATATTGTAAAATCCCAAAACAAAAGTACCCAGTCAACTTGCAGGGTCATGAAACGAACGGTTCATGAGACTGACTCTGACTTGGTCTATACCGTTTTTGCCTTTTGGGTATGTGGATACGCTCAGTCCGTGTTAACAAAAATCAGGATTACGTTATATTATGCGCAACCTGTATCTGCAAACTATAGTGTGTGAAACAAATTGCATTTCCCCCAATACAATAGCCATTTTTATCATAAAAAGTCCACTTTCATCATCAAAAATACTTGCTATACAACTTTAGAAAATAAAAAAATGCATTTTAGTTTTTCTTGTGGTTGTTTGCTAGCTTTCATCATGTCATTTTATTTTAATGTGTAGCGTGTACCACAAAACGTCACTTAATGGTCAGCACCTGTGTGAATTCTCACGTAACTGTGAATTTTTCGTGAAAAGTTAATAAACCTTTTCCTTAACGCAAAACATATCTCACAAAAATTCATTAAAATGGTGAACACAAGTTTACTATTGAAGAATATAATTCACGTAATATAATGTTAGTAATTTAGGTAATTATTTCATGAGGGATGTCCATTTTCCATCAACACTGTTGACTTTTAAAGCACTGAATGTATTGTTATGCCTATATATGTACACTATCATGTTTTAACTGTCAGTAACCCTCCTGGATGTGATACTTTACGAGTTGTTTTGGAACATGCATAAAAATTCTACAGTTATGTCATGACTCATGACTATGTACCAGCGCGAAATGATGCTCGTTTACAAAATATGTAAGTTAAAACTACGCATTATGTTATGTTATGTGTACAACTTCTCATTTTTATTTACATTAATTGTGAAGTGCTTTTTAAATCTGCTATTCCAGCATTCTTGCAAAGTAGATTTACTTAATTGCCAATCTAATTCGAATGGTTTAAAAAATATATTCGTATTACTTGACGCACAAAAAATTATATTTATTATCAGTATATGGAAATCTTTTCATGACATACTTCAAGTGTTCTTTTAAATGAAACCAATGTTATAGTCGAATTCTTAACGATCAAACTTTGGAAAGAACTATGCATTGTATTCTAAAAATTAATATTTGTAAAACGTATTTTCGTGCTTCCTTAAACTTAAAATCTAAAAATTTAAAAGCACATAGCATGCAAACAACGTAGCTCTCTGCAGGAGCACATTCGTAATATAAATGCATTTTACAAATCAAATTATATTTTTCTGTTACATTACTTTACATCAATTTGTTAAATGTAAAAGTAATTAATGCATTAAAAATATGTATTTAATAAAATACGTAAGCATACAATTATTGGTATGGTATAGGAATTACGTGGTATACTCATTATAATAGTGCATTTAGAGATAGCTGGCGTGTTGGAAAGACTTATGACGAGTGACTGACTACATTGACACTTTTCTTTGTTCAACTGCTACAATTAGTTACACACAAGTAAAATACTGATTAACAAACTAGTAGGTAATTATTACTAATCATAAATAGGTCACCACTGCAATCAATTTTTTAATCAATTCATTTTTTCAGTATTGATAAAATCGAGACCAGTTCAAATTATAGACCTGCTTATCACCGGGAATCGAGTTTTAGATGCAAGTCGACTATGTAATTAAACACGAAAGCTTTCTCCCAGACTTGAGCTTTTTAGAAAGAGAAGTATATTATGCAAATTCACAAGTGGGGGTGTTAATATTAAAACCTGAACAGACATGTAGAAATAAAAGTTTGTAAACAAAAGTGCATTTCAGCTTGACATTTGCATAGCATCTCTCTGTTTTTCCAACAACACATAAATTCGTTTAAAAAACGACATTACTACTCAAAATGCAAAAAGGAAAGGGAAAGGACATTATGGCTACCTTTCAAAACTGATTAATTTGAGAATGTGTATTTATGGGAAACAAGTTGACATTTAAACTTTTTTAAAGTCAAGTCAAGGGGCTTGGCTAATTGCTGTTAGTCAGTAGTTGTACATTAACTTGTAGTAGGAGTTGTATACAAAATTCCAAACTCAATGAAAGCACACACAGCATGAGACCGGACGTTGATACATGAGTGCAGTGCATTTGACAACGAGCATACACAAAACATAGCTATGAAAAAGGGTTTTGTGATAATTTAGTAATCACATTCTAATTTGTGTGTTGCGGAGACAGTGTCAATAAAAATGAAAAGTACGAGTTCGCACACAACAAAACAGTGTCAAAGAAAGGGAAACCAGTATTTTTTTATTTCCAAATGCAAATAGCAAAGGAGTAACGACAAATATGTGTGCTCATCATACTCTCATTGTTATATATATTTTTCAGTGCAATAATCTTTTGCTTTTCAAAGATATAGTCAAAGTGTAGTCGAATTAATAATTGATTTTTGCTTCCTGTAGACCGGTAGTACAAACATTGTGCTTGTTTGCTTCTTCTTCTTAAAACCTGTCCAACCAAACCAAAGTGAATGTAATGTTGTTGCTGTTATTATGATTATTTTAAAGGGAAAGTACATTCAGGGAAGTTTTAAGGCAAGGCAGCAATAGTAAATACCTTTGACAATACATCATCACTGACAAAGCCAAAAACTCAAGTTCACAATGGAAAGGAACAAAGTAAGTAAAATAATCAATCTGTGAGTTAAACGGCTCGACAACTGCGGGCAAAAATATTGATCTGTGCAATGGTTACAAAGAAGAAAATCTTGTCATCCTTCGCACTTATTTTTACAAGAACTGCTTCAACTGACAATGAGTAAAATGAGATATTTGACATTTATTGGTTACAGGGATAAAAAGAATATTTACAAACACAGGAAGTTTGGCGATTGAGCAGTGCACTTGTGTATATATGTTTGAATGACTTGAGTTGAATCCGTTCCGCATTCCTTTTCCTTTTCAATATCAACAACATAGTAGCAAGTATTTAGCTTGAATTGAATTATTATTCTAAACTAGCAAAGCCAGCCACCACGGTTTAGATTCCCGTTAGTGTACGTAGTACACTATAAAAGTCTCTAGTATACATG
>JAQFXM010005249.1:0-15341 GCA_034693345.1 Entomobrya multifasciata | reverse complement strand
ACAATTTACGCAATTCAAACCCGGAAATGTCCGGAAGGGTTTAATGAGACCAAATACATAGCGTTTACTAATTACACCATAATCATAATCTGGCTGGCGTTTGTCCCTTTGTACTTAACCAGCTCAAGTAGCAGTGTTCGAGTGGTCACTCTTGCCATTTCACTATCACTCAGGTAAGCCATTATCCAATTTATCACTCACTACATCCTTCAATCCTTCATGCTTAATATGTCGTGCGTCATACCCTTATGAATTCTGTGAGTATTTTAAACTTACAATTAAACTCTTTCCCTTTTTCAGTGGTCTGGTAGAGCTGGGCTGTCTCTTCTTCCCCAAAATCTACATAGTTCTCCTCAAACCCGAGAAAAATACAAAAGAAGTAGTAATGGCCCAAAATCGAAGCTCATTTTTAACCTTAAATAACTCACAAAATCATCCTTATCATCATCACAACAATCACAGCAACCACAATTATCTTCATACCCCCCAGCCTCTGCATCATCACAATGGCAAGTGTATAGGCGGAAGTAGGCATACTCTACATCCTGACGAAGTTCCAATAAGCAGTAATGGAACATGTTCCACGGATCCACCATCCTGCTAAAATGAGAAACCTTTTTCCTTCCTTTCCTCATGTATTATTAGCTATACAACTTTCGTTCGTTCGAAAGGAAACATTCCATATTTATTTCTTTTCCTCCATTACGACCAGACGGAAGGGAATTTTTTCTAGAGAAAACTAATTTAATTTTCTGTACAACAACATATTGCACGGAAAAAGAAAAAGAAATAAGGTCAAAGCTTCCAGCAGGGCAGGGCAGAGAGAGAAGCCTTTCCACGATCCAGTGATGGTCGTCCTCGTGTATACGGTTTGTGATGTTTATGCAATGCAATCTTCCAGCCCTGAATCATGATTAAATTTGATATGGCGTTTGTTGATCAAGTAAAGTGGAATGACGTGACGTATGACGTCTTTTTTGGAATGGTGCATCAATGTAAGAATTTTCTTGTGATTGTTACATGTGTCGTGTGAGTAGACTAGTTTTTTATTGTAGATTTAAGGAAAAATCGCATTTAATTAAATGTTTAAGGACTATCGACCATACTCTTAATTAATTGTCTCTAGTCATCCAGAGCTGCTAACATATTTGTTAGGACAAATGTTCAAGATTCAAGTATCTCTTTAACCTTGCTTTGTGTTTTGTTTTATATAAGCTCATGGGCATTTCCTTATCTCATAATAGTCATAATCATCCATTTATCAAAAATATAAGTGGAATACGTTATAAAAATGTGTGATCATTACAAATTTTAATAGTCTGATGTTATTCTTATGGTGGGAGCAAATGGAGAAAATTTATATGATATTTATGTAAAAATGAAAGTTACCTTAATTGATAAATTGAAATGGTGCATTGGAGAAAAAGATTATTATATTAGATGAAAGCAGTTAGGCCAAGGAAAGTTAAGTGGTTTGATGTGAAACTGATGTGATGTCAATGTCTTGTATGTTTGGTGTATAGATTTAATATGGTAGTTTTAAAATACGTTTTAATTGTTCAGTTGAAACTTTTATTGTGATATGAATTAAATTATTTGAAGCTGCTGCTGATTAGTTTGGGTAATTTAGTTTTTGACTTGATTAGTTGGTATGAATTTTGTCTGGAATTGATCATCGTAACGAAAGTAAGATATTTGATTAATTGTAAGAAAGAACATGACTAAACGATATTAAATTTTACAGAGTACAATTAAACCTGAAAGTGTAAAACGATTATCCTGAAGAATCTCAATATCTACTTTGAGCTATTTATGCAATTAATATATAATATATATCAATCAAGCATTATACAGCATGTGAAGTTTTATGTACATAATATATATGATATACCTATCTATCTTGAAAAATACAGAGTTTAAGTAGAATTAGATGTGTTGCGTTCGATGTTGCACAAATATTGTACATAGATTTAGATTTTGTTAGCAAATTATCATGATAAGAAAACAGTTCTGAAAATAAACTTTTAAAATGTTGATAAAAATTTGCGATATGTTTGTTTAATACGATTATTTCATTTCACTCATCACATTTACAACTTTACCGTTAACTTTAAATTTGATTAGACTACAGTTAAAGTAAAAGTACAATTAAAAACTATTTTACATTTTGACCGTTTTGATACTTAAAACTACCATACATCACCTCATAATACAAGGCAGTGCAGTGACACTGGTTTCGTAAATATTAAAAGTAGAAAAAAGTGAAGATTTCTGATAACATGACCATCATAATCATCATCGACCTTATCATAATAAAATAATGTGCGATTTTTTTACGTTAAAGACTACGACATGACATGTACCGTTAAAAAATGGTACTTGGTACCCTGCAGCCGACAACCTTTACATTTTTTCCAATCAACTTTAATCCATCAAGTTATCCTGATTCTGAAACATTTTACGTCCCACCACCGACGGCCCCGCACTTTGGGCAAAGGCAATAGGCGTACGATTTATTTCCGGGTTGGGTGACCGAGGATCAAAAGCAGGTAGCAAGTCTTTGCCCGGTGGAGGGCCAGTTGGAGTAGTAGCGAGATCACCTGGAGGAATGTCCCCACCTTGTTGAGGAACATTCAAGTTGTTTTCCTTGTTGAATTGGTTCTTCAATCGAGTTCTCTCAATCCTCCTGTTACGCTCTTCAATCTGACATGTCAAAAACAGAAAAACATTTCATTTCACTCAGATTTCCCTTTCATCATCATTCCAAAACAAACACTTTAGATTGAAATTATGTAACAAAAAAAATATATTCCCTCCACTCCATACATACATACCTCCAACGGAGTTCGATTGATCTCGGGATTTGGCGATCTAGGATCAACAAGCCCAGCAACTTTCAGATTTTTCAACGCCCCATTATTTGGAGTAGGTGTCATTGGGGACACCTCAGCACTTGTGCCAGAAGAAGCATCACCTCCTTCAG
Source organism: Entomobrya multifasciata (assembly GCA_034693345.1). Taxonomy (NCBI): domain Eukaryota; kingdom Metazoa; phylum Arthropoda; class Collembola; order Entomobryomorpha; family Entomobryidae; genus Entomobrya; species Entomobrya multifasciata. The sequence continues at coordinate 12,358 of JAQFXM010005249.1, read as the reverse complement.
CGGGGCTTTGTCCCTCCTTTGTTAGCTCTTTGAACGCCTTGGCATCCTCACTCAATTGAGACACAACGCTTCCCATGATGTCAGTGTTCCCTAAATAATCCTATAAATAAACGAAAAGCTTTAATTAACTAATACTAAATGCACATTTACTCATTAACTGAAAAAAAATCACATGCACAACTGTCATCCCACACTGCACTGTTTACATTTTAATTCCGAGTTTTAAAAATAACCCGTTCATCATACTCACCTCCTCTTCAAAAATTAAGTTTTAATTATGTAATTTTAATGCTCACTAATTAAAAATTTAGACAATGACAATTTACTCAGCAATGGTAAAAATAGGTAACGGATCTCCACACTTGGAAAAAAATACGTCAACTGAAAGTCAGCAACTCAACAAGTCCAGTCCACTCACTCAAACAAACAACATCAAAACAAAAGCATCTGCCTGCCTCTCAGTCTGCTTGAAATGCTGTCGTCCGTTTTCCCTTTTTCTGAAGTTGTTCGTTATCGTGCCCTACTTCTCTTCAAAGCTTTGCAACAAGCCAATCTCTTTGTTGGCTGTGTGCAAAGCTGAGAACAAAGACGAACGAAAAGTGGGGTATTTTGAGACATGCTCTTTTACACAGAATACTTGCATGAAAAAAAGTAAATCAAGTAGAAAAAGAATTTCAGTGCATTTTCCCATTTTTATCAATTTTATTTGAGAATTTTGACCGTTATCAATTTAAATTACAGTTTTTTCACTAATTGATCATAATTAAGATTTAAATGTGTACATCGAATTTTGCCTCATCTCCTTTCACTCAACTAATATAATTCTGCTCCTCCCTCCTAATCCTATTCCTCTCCTGTTCCTCCTGATGCTCCTGTTTCATCATATCCATTAACGTCTTCTGCGTATCCAACTCCCTCCTCATCCCATCCAACTTATTCATCAACTCCTCCACATGTTCCGACAACTCTTGAATCCTCACCTCATAAGTATCCTTCATATTCTCCGCATCAGCCATTTTACTCTCACAAGTATGATAACAACTATCCATCTGAACCTCCAACTCTTTAATCTTCATTTCCACCTCACTCCTCTTCACCTGCTCATCCTTCAAAATCTCTTCAAGTCCACCAACCTTTTCCTCATATTTCCTTTCCTCCTCTTGCCACTTCACCTTCTCCTCCTCCAACTTATCCGCCTTTTCTTTCAACTTCAACTCAGAACCCTGAAGACCCTCCACTTGACTTTGAACTTCATGAAACTTCTGTTCCAACATGTCTCGCTCTTTTGTCAACTCTTCAATTTTCGATCGACTATTCAGCTCCCCCATTTCCCAGTTGTCTTTCGCCACCTCATACCTTTCCAGCTGACGTTTTAAAGAATGATTAATAAATTCCAGTTCCAATTTCTTCGCGTCCAGCTCCTGTGTCCTTTTATATTCCTTATTCAACTTTGCCTTGTATTCAGACAACTCCTTCTGAAGACTCTCCGCCAAGCTTTGAATTTCATCAAAGATGGTACCCGTGCTAGATACATTACTTGTTTGAAATCCTCTCAGTTGACTAGTTTGTGACCTTGATGACGAAGAACTCATCACGGATCCTGACGGCTGTCTCATAATTACTTCACCTGGCTCCAACACATAAACATTATTGTTAACAGGTAGCGGTGGTGTTGTGGGTGGTTCTTGCGTGGGCGGTGGGGGTGGTGGTGTAAATGGGGTGTGTTGTGGTTGTTGCGGTTGTGGCATCATAATTATCTGAGGATTGTAGTGCATCCCATCGCTTTTCAGGGTATCCCTTAAATTTTCTATTAAGTTAGGATTGTATAGCTGCATAGAAGAAGGTGTGGATGTCGCTGTAGCAGAAGGCGCCCTTCTTAAAGATCTTCTTGTGGGGGATGACCGAGAACGTGGTCGAGGAGGTCGGGGTATACTTCTGGCTCTTCCACTTCCAAGACGGGTTTGCTGGAAAAATATGGGAAACATACAAACCGGTTCTAACTGGAAAAGATTTTTTATAATAGATATGGAGGGAGGTGGTTTTTTGGAGGAAATGATTAATATTTTGAAATAACTTACACTTCTTCCTCCAACTGCAGTTATTGTGAAACTATCATGTGGACTTGTGGTTGTATTCACAATGATTCCAGCTGCGGAGGATCTTCGTCGGGAAATTCGACTTGCTGTGGAACCTTCCCTACTCATTCTTCGATCAGAGGGGACGGATGTATGGAATGAAACTCTGGAAGTACTTTGTCTTGGTGTATTGTGTTCTCCTCGACCAGCAGCGGTGTTGGAACCTGCATGTGCTGCCTGTGCATGTGTTTTTGTAAATGAACTTCTCCGACATGTTGATGACGACCGGGTTCTAATGGGAATTACTCCGGTGGCACCAAGAGCGGCACCAGCTGCTACACTTCGTTCGCTTCCAACTTCAACGCTGTTTCTGGAAGAGCCAGTTGATGTGGAACGACGTCTATCCCATGAGTCAGCAAAGTGTATTCCTCGGTTGGAGGAGGATGTGACGCCAACGTCTGTATGAAATTTTGGATCGTAAGCTCCAGGTGGAGGGATTGTTGCGTCTAAGATGAAATTTATTTTGGAGGAGGAAACGAAATTAATAAAGTTTTTATTGGAGGTAATATATTGATTACACACAACGAAAAATCCGGTTTGTAAAGCTTTGTCATTGTCATCATTATCATGATCATGAGTATAAACAAGTGGCTGGTTGACGTTAGAAAATTATGATAATTAAATATGGAATAGTTTTGGAGGTGGTGGTAAGTACCTGCTGTTTCATTAAAACGTCTAATCGCTGCACGGGGGAACGACATGTTGCCGCGTGCTTGCTGAGTGGAACTGCGACCCGTTTTTATTTTCTGAACATGGAATCGCGAGGAATGGAGCAGGTATCTATTGTTAAGAAATATCCTGAATTCGCATTTATTTTATTGAAAACCTTTTAATTTAGCTAACTTCAATTTAGTTAGATATTCTGTTACAAAAATATGAATATGGAATCAATGCCGGAAATAAACATATTTTTGTAAGTATTTCATAGATGGAAATATATTTTTTCAGGTTTATTTTTATTTTAGGTATATTTTTGAAGCTGGTGTCAACAGGTCTTTATTGCATCTAGGGTAACCCTTTTCGAACATCCCAACTTGTACCAGTGCTGATGATGGTAACGGGCAATGTCACATCGAAAGGGGATCGAGGACGCGGGTACGAACATAATGATAAGCATATAAACACCTCATATTATAGTTTTCAGAACTTTCAGTTAACAGGTGGAATGGTGAGGATAACCTTTCACCACTATAGATAAGATTTAATTAGCAAATAACGCAAATTAACACCTGTATATTGCATGATCACAAGCAGCTTCAACACCTGCTTCTATGTACATTTGTAATTCAATTGAACTGCTGAGTAAGAAGTAGTTTACAGACTGGAATTACACACGCATCAGAGCCACTTGGAAGGTCATTGATAAAGTAACTCCGAAAATCCGAACTCACATGTATAATGCTACCCGGCAAGCATTTAAATTCTGTACACCTGTTCTAATATTTTGTTACTCATAAATAATGATATCATAATAATAATGCATCATTGACTAAATGATAAGATTGTCTGTCACCTCACCACTACCACTACCAAATAAATGTCACATGAGCCTCCAGTGATAACAAAAGGGCATGCAAGAATATGACAAAAATGATAAGGTGACACTTTTCATTCAAACAACAAGCACCTGTAAATTTACGACAGACATAGACGGAAAACAGGTGCATGATAATAATTGATAAGATTAAATATAATGTTAGAATGGAAAAACGAGGAATTCGGTTATTTTAACCTTTCAGTTTAAGATAAGCAGGTGTAGTGTAAAGGTGTTTCCTTGTACGTATGTAGCTGTGACTCAAAAGCTCTGTCACTATTTTGTGATCTGGCGAATATTTTTCGCTACTCTAAAAGTGTGCTCGCGTGCTCCAATTTTTCTTACAAGTATGCTTTCTATCTGTAATTATCCAAATTAGAAAACTTTTTTCCAAGTTTCAGTGAATTTTTAATAATCCGGATTACCAGCAGAGCGGAAGTGACTTCAACTTGTGTTGTCTCATCATACCCCAAAAAAAGACATCCATCTTTCTTCTCTTCTTGTAAACAACTTTGTTTTTTTTATTCTTAAAACGCACTATCCATAATAACTGTTACACCTAAAATTCTCCTTTATTTGCCATCATGTGACGCATTATTTGCGTGTCACGCTCTTCCTGTCTTGTCATTCGTTTTACATTACCACCACCACCTACCCATCCATCCATTTTCCTGAAAACTTTTCGTGACGCCAACACAAACTTAACTTACACAATAAACTTACAATTTAATGTTACTTTCTTCTTCTACAGTTTACAAGCTTGTATAACTTTACTTTTTTAATCCTAAAAAACTTCATGAAATTCAATTCACATGTCATGTCATATGCTCAAGTTTACTTTTATGTTTTTTCCAATCCAACTTTTCAAGTTACATCGTAATGCTAACAATCATAATCATGCTTTCCTCATTCTCTTCTCCAGAATATTCCATAATCGGATATTTGTATTGTAATCCATATGTCCCTTCCTACCTGAAAAACTCTTTGTCAAATGCGTCATTGTTAACTAACCTGAATGAAAGCATTAAACAATATCCTATTACCAACTTACCTTGTTTATTAACCTCGCTCTACAAAATATCATTCAATTCATCCATTCACTTGAACCGATTACCTTTTTATTTCTCAGAAAAACAAAATGGATCCTTCAAACCAAAACGGTGGATCTACCACGAAAAATTTATATCCCGATTTAAATTCATATGCCACGCCAACATCCTCATCATCACTGGAAGTACCATCAACATCACAAAAAACTGCCAATGACAAAAATAGTTCATCAGCGTGGCCAACAGTTCCAATTAATTCTGAACATGATCCCTCTTCTGTTGCTGAGCTTCCTCCCTCGGCTTCTTCTTCATCATCTGCTGCTCATCAGAGAACGGCTTCCACAGGATCTATTCAAGAATCACTCGAAATTACTAATGCTACAAAGGACACTGACAGTATTTTGAGCAGCTTAAATAGGAAAAATAAAAATTTGGCACCGATTTTTACCCGGGATTATTTTGGAGAGAGTGGGGGAGCAGGAGGAATCACTGCTGCTGTAATTGGGTATGATTATCTTACATAAATGATACCATATATAAAAATACACATTTCTACATGTACCTGACAATTATTTTGAAATTCCTCATTCATATCGTTTGGTACTTGGTACTGGTACTACAATATAGTTTCCAAAATGCATATTATCTGCTAAAAAATACATCCGATGATAGAAGTATGTCGCAATTACAAAACTCATTTTTTCTAAAAATCCATAAGTTAATTTATCTTTAAACTCCATCAAAAGTAATTTTAAATAAATTAAAATGATTTCTCTTAAATAGTTGTTACCCTTATTGGATTAGTTTTATAACAACTCGTATTAGTATTAATTCCTAAACTTTTTAAAAAATTTAAACACCATTAAAAATATATATTCCATTTTTTTGATTTGGCTCAACAGTAGATGCATGCGGAACTTTGCTGTCAGGTTGTGAAAAATATAAATGAAAATTAAGACTGGCAAATTATGTAGTAGTACGATTTCGCATCTGTAATTTTGCATAGACTCCATTATTGCATAGAAAAATTAAAATTGTGTTATGCTAGTCGTTCGCTTTTTAAAGCCCTTCATAAACCCTTTGGTTTTTATTTTATTTGAAGCTTTTTCTTATTTAAGTGGTTTTGTACTACCTAATACTAATGACTAATGACTAGTACACTAATGAAAGTGCGAGTTGTCCTTAATGAGCAGTGTTTCCTTATGAAAACTCCTTCTCTAACGTTTTCTAGTAAATGAATTTGATTTGTTTTGCAAGTCTGCATTTATCCTCCTTACCACAATTTGAAAAACACATTCCAACAACACATATTCCCAATGTATGCAAGTACATTGTAGTAATGTTTAAGTAGTCTGTTCCTCCATTCCAGCCAAAACCTTGCACAGAATAAATCAAAAACGGTCCATTGAACGGACACAATAATCCGCGATTAGTTACACCAAAAATAGCATATGGCCACCTCATGCATGCATAATAAATATAACATAGGTACATTGTACTTTTTTTAAAGTGCAATTTTATTTCACTACATTAAAAAGTACACACGTAATCTGTTACAATAATTCACAGAGGAAAAAACAACTTGTTATTCTATCATCCATCCGCTCAGATTCATTTTCAGCGTGATCATAATCATTACTGCCTCTTATATCGCCGCCTGCAAACCTATTAGCTCACTAGAATTTTTGCATCTTCAAAACCAAATTTACAATGGATACAGTTACATTCAAGAGAACAAGCAAACAAACAAAATTCTATTCCTGGCTTGTTAAATCATTCATGATCTCCCTGTTCTTTTGTAGTTTTTTAAGCCGATAATGTACTTTGTACTTTTTATGTACCTAACTAAACTAGACTCTCTTTATAATTTGTTTTAAACCAGATGCGTGCATTGCATAATAATTCATATATGATGTATTCTATTGTGATTCATATTAATTATTTAGGTCTTTATTGCCATCAAAGTAGTGATCCAAGCAGCTTGTTTAGCTATGAGTTTAAAATCCCTTTTACATGAACATCATAACTAGTCAGATTACATGTTATGCAAAAATGAAAGGATTAAAAATTTGTCCAATTTTAGATTTTCAATCCTGAACTAAATCCCACTAAACGAACGTTTTTCTGTTAAATAAGCTCATATTTGTATATTATCCCCATTAAAACTAATGATGAAAGTTATGGGTCTCGGTGGGCACTCAGGCTCAATGACATTTCCCATGTCGTACGATTCTCAAGGTGAATTTTATGAATTTTCCCTCAACAGAAAAGGCTGGAAAGGGTTGTCCTCTTTGGAAAAGTCGTTATCAGTGTCCTTGGGCGTCGTCTCTACATTAAGCTTGGCTTTAATGATTGCAGTGATTGTAATTGGAGTTCAATTAAGTAAGTTATATTTAGTTTTTTACCTTGTCCCTAATTAATTAATTAGTTATTTCACAGGTGGACTCAATAACTTATCAAATTGATGCACAAATATATGCTCTAATTACTACTCCATTTATTTTGGATAGATGACGAGAACAATTGCAAATTAGTGTCAGTAACGCAACCATCCACAGCTTGCCCTACATTACCCTCAACAACTCCAAAAGATGATCGATGCGATTCCACAACAAGGCCTAGACCACCTCGTCGGGGTACAACGACAACACCAAGTCCACCAACAACTGAACCTGTTACAGGCACAACAGGTGAAGATGAAGGAACAACGGAAGTCCAAAGCATTTTAAATTCTTCACCAGTAGGATCCTCAAAGTCGTCCCCCTGCCTAGTTTCTGATCAGCATAATAATGCAACAATCTGCTTAACTCCACAATGTTTTCGAATGGCTGGGAAAATCATGGAAAGTATTGACTTTGACGCAAATCCATGTCAAAATTTCTACCAGTTTTCTTGTGGAAATTGGATTAAAAGTGGTGAAGGGGATAAAAGTGAAAATGTGAGGAGAAAACTACTTTTGGAAATCAAGGGTACGTTTCTTTCACATGGCATGGCGTTGCATGGCTGTATCGATTTTCCATTCATTCCTTTTCTCCAAAAAACACGGTCTAGGGCTCCATACACATTTTTTTCTCATTTTCTTCACAGGCTTACTAGAAACAACGGAAACTGTTCAAAAGAATTCTTCTACGGAACAACGGAAAACAAGAGGATTTACTCTTGCCCAACAATTCTACCATTCTTGCATGCATCCGTTACTGGATGACGAAGTGGCTGTAGCGGAAGTCCGTGTACTTCTGGATACAATGACATCATCATCACCACCAGGAATACTGACAAGAATGCAGAGAGTTTCAATTATTTTGGCAAATATCCGACGATACTTAAATGGAAACTACATTGTTCGAGTGGAGGTTGCTGCGGATGACAAGCATACAAAGGAAAATGCAATTTATGTGAGTAAAGCTTGTTAAAAACTAATGCTTTTTTGCAGAAATGAATGTAAAAAATATCGGGGACATGGTCAGCATTTTGATTTAATTTTTTTGCATGGTCATTGACAAATTGTCAAAATAGCTGAGCCATCCACAATTTGGATTATCATCCCTTCTCCAAGAATTGGATATTGACTTGGATCAATCTTCCAGTGAGAAAATTCCAATTTTGTACAAAAATCTTGTGCTAAAACTCTGGTCACTTGTTTATCCTGAAGATAGAAGTGATGCAGCAATGTTGGAAAGAATTTGGAAGGATCTGGAGGATTTTGAGGGAAAACTGAAGAGAGTAAGTATTTTGTTGTAAAACTTTGTCAACAATGTAGAAGGAAATCCAGATATTTTGATATGAGTTGATTTGCTATCAATTGCCTTGTCCCTGAAGAGTGTGTCCTTTTTTATGAGAAAATTCTTTACATTTTTTTATCAGATTTCTGAACAAGATGATACTCAAGAAGATTCTCAAGAGCAAAATTACAATCTCTTGTCTCAAATGAACAGTACAGATATAAGCTCAACGGTAAATATTTGATATAAAGCTTAATTTTCTGCAACATTTATGTATTTATCTATGTAGGCCATACATCAGATTTAGTGTACATGGCTTGTCTAATGAAATATAACATACTTTTTTCACGGTTAAAAAATAAGATGGTTTCATGGCTGACTGGATTGACCAATTCAATTTTAACATCCCCCACAACCACCAACACTACCGCCGAGGCAGATGAAGGAAACGATAAAAAACTAAAAGTAGTTTTGAAAAATGTAAAATATTTCAAGGAACTGGAAAATGTTTTGGCAGGGGCAAATTCAGTAACGATAGGTTAGTTAGCATTGAAAAATATTTTATCAATCAATGTAAAGCCGTTTTAATATTTAATTGGCTATGTAATATTCAAAACGAAAGGTTAAGTCTTTTAAAGTTCCATCGGCATAAATGGTGGTATATTAAACAAAACGAAAATTATAATTACAGCTAATTACCTACAGCTTAGAATTCTTTTGAGTTATGCACCTCATTCTGGTGAAATATTCTCGGATTTGTTTGCTGGATTTAAACGAAAAGTGGAGGGTACAGATGCTGGATACAAGCCAAAGTAAGTTACTTTCACAAGTTAATTTTTCTTCTGTATGAATTCCTTAGTCACGACTTACAACCACGGAAAGGACGAGTGATCTGCAGAAACAAGAATTTGAAAAAATATACCCTTTATTTTATGTAGATGGCAAACTTGTACAGAAGAAACAAATAATTTGTTTGGCTGGGCCATTTCTCATCGTTTAATTCAACTATCTGCGAACTCTATGATGGCAATGCAGGTAATAGGAATTTTAAAAATGATGAAATGAAAATATTTCAAGTTCAAAGTATTATGGCCAAAATGTGAATGCATTACATAATTGCATATATTATATAAAAAATCTTTTAGGATAAGCTGAACGAAACGGCATACTACCTGAAAGAATCTCTGCAAGAATCCATATGCAGTGCTTCTTGGATATCCCAAAATGAAACCCGGCTGGCAGGAAAAAGAAAGCTTGAGAGCCTTGAAACATTCCTAGGATTTCCAAAAGAATGGCTAGAGGAACAAGCTTCAAACACTTCAACAAATGGGGAAACTCTCAATCTTGGAAATTCCTTTGTAGAAAGCTTTTACTCGGATGTAAGTATTGTATTTTCACTCTCACACACAGTCTCTGCTTTTCTCTGGTTGATTACAATAAGTAATTAAATTACAGAAAATAAGAGTTTTCTCTGAAAAAAGAAAGCAGGGGGAAAATAAGATTTTTTAGCTTTGTTCTCTTCTTTTTGATGTAGAGTCCAGCAAAAATAAAAAGCTTTTTTGTTCTGCCTTACATATACTTGATCACAAAAAACGGCATGATTTCTTTTCTACTTTTAGATGAATTTCACAGATGCATTGAATTACTTGCAAAATTATGTGGAGACGAGAGTATGGCTTTCAAGAAAACAGTTGGAAGAAATTCGTGAACCCAGTATGCCATCGCAAAACTGCGGTGACTCGTAAGTTTGCATTATTCTCTGCTAAAAATAAAATTTAATTATAATTACAATCTACTTCCACAACTCCTTTTTCAAGTAAAAAATTAAATGAATATATTTTTACCCTTTCTTCCTTCCTTCTTTTTTAAATAGATGGCCTAAATTCCAGTATCCTTCAAGTTCAAAAGCTTTTTACTCGGAAAAGTTAAATTACTTGGGTAAAAATAACTTTTAAAAATAGTTTTAAATTTAAATTTGTACTAAAAATGCAGTATAATAATTTTTGCTTATCTATTTTTCATTTCATCTTTCAGCACTTCCGTTTGGGGTCATTGACACATCATCATCATCACTGTTGTCTCTTGTAGGTGGTGACTCAACTTTGGAATTTCCGTAAGCTTTAAACTATTAAAAGCTTGTTTCATTGACATTTAAAGGATTCACTTGAAGAAACGAAATTGTTTGAAATTCCTTCCAATTATTTGGTTGAATCACCTTACTCGTTACATCATGCACTACAATCTACAAATTTAAATTTAATCCGTTTAACTCCTTTAATAATCATGTATATTATATAATCAATTTGCTTTTTCAGTGCACTTCAATACGGTTACGTGGGAGTACTCATGGCACAGCTAATGCTTCAAGGATTTGATGAACAAGGTTGGTTGTATAATAAGTTATGTTCGTATCCAAAAAAATATATGTGGATAAACTTGTCTTCTTCATAAAATTAAAGTGTTAATTTGGAATGCAATTTGTACATTCCATGTTCCAATGCTTAGTTCTCTCTCTGCTCTCGTGTGAATCTGAATTTGTAATTTTGTACCCAAACTCATTATTATGCAAACCCACGTACACGTACGTAAAACACTTTACTTTACATCAACATCTTGTACTCATCACATCTTCTCTGTGTTTCCATTCCAGGAAGCTACAGAAACGAGTCAGGGAACATTGATCCCTGGTGGGACATTGAAACTAGAGAAAACTACAGAAATCTCTCAACATGCTTCTTGGACCAATTTGAAAATAACATGAATTCTCTTTTTGCTGATGAATACTATAATAATTACGATGATCAACAAGAAGCGTCCCTTGAATCAGTAAGTTTGGCTGTACAAGATTATTCAACAGATGATGGGAATGGGGATTCCAAGTCCCAAAATGACACACAGAAAAACAAGATGATTATGATGGATGCTGTAAGCAGATTACATATTATTTATATGGACAAGTCAATATAATTAAATTTAATGAGAGAATGTTGGTTGATCAAATTATAATTTAACGTGGAATTTTCTCCATTTCTTCAGATTTCTTCCCAAAGGAGAAAAAATAATTATAAGCTTATTCGAAAACTGATTCTGCAAAATGGAGCCCTTGCCCTTGCTTACCGTGCTTATCATTCACAATCATTTGAGCAAGAGTTTGATGAAATGTTACTACCGGGACTTGAAAATTTTACACCAGAACAACTTTTCTTTCTCACTTTTGTACAAGGCCAGTGCTCATCTTTAGCCACTCAGAAGAGATCTACTGGGAATATACTGGTGGAAAATATGTTACAAAATTCCGTCGAATTTGCAACGCACTGGAAGTGTCCTCTTCCGGACGAGGAGAGCACGTGTAGAATATTTTAACTTTTTTTGAATATCTGCGTATTTTTTTGCTAATTTCTACGAATTTTTTTACTTACGACTGACCTGACAAATATGAAGAAGAAAAAAACATGTGCATAGCTATGTACATAAAATGTGATACTAACAATTTTTAATTAAAATCTAATATAATTAATTATATAACATAAAAAAGTTTACAGTTTAGTTTGTACATAAAAAAATAATAAATAGCTTTTTATTTTGTAGCCTTAAATTAATAAATTTGTTAATAAAAACGCTTTAATTGAAAAATATAAATTTAAAAGTTCTTATATTTCTTAAATTTCTTTCTAGGAATTCTCGTCTGTTATCACAAAAAAGAGATTTCCAGTTCACTTAACTCAAATGTTAACAAAATATTGCAAAAATATATATAAAAATCATATAATTTTTAATAATTATTCAATTACCAATCTCGGCGTCAACGCCGCAAAAGGGTTCCACCAGCTACTCCTAACACTATCTGGCTTATGGCTCCGAATAGGCTTGAGAACGGGGTAAATTGGTCCACCTCCAAGACCACCCCCATGTGCTCCA
>JAQFXM010005248.1:0-15342 GCA_034693345.1 Entomobrya multifasciata | reverse complement strand
GCCGGCCGGATGGACGGACGGGATACAGTCAACCACACCAAAAACAATAGATACTCTCATCGAGTATCTAATAATGCCGGAGAAAGCTTATTTGTGTTTTTGTCCTTCTTTGCTCCTTGAAAAATGTTTTTGAAGAGCAAATCGAGTAAAGAAGTTGCCCTAAAGAGTAACTTGAAGAAGCACCCAACACAAAAATGTACAAATTTAATCGAAAGTTTTGCATTATAGGAGCAAACGTGAGTTGATTGGGTAGAGTCTAAAAGACAGGGAAAGCGTGACATGCCAATACTTACAAGGAAAGTCAAAAAGAAGAGGGGAAAGTGATGGGGAGACGTATATAAGATTTGAGAAGTTTGAAAGGAGCAGCAACAACTAACTGACAACGTAAACAAGAACATATTTTTGGATTTGGTCTGTTCGATGTTTTTCCCCGGTAGCCCGGCTTTTTTCTTTTCACAAGATAGTTTTTTATCGGTAAACTAGTAGCGCGTGCTAGAGTCACAACAAGAGTAACAAAAGGAAACTGAAACCTTAGCTGACCTTCTACATTTATTTTTGGCTACGTTTTTACTTTCGTACCAAAAAAGTATTTTTCAAGTGGTGTTTTCAAGATTTGAAAATATAACAACTATTTATCAAGCGATCAGCAATTGAAAACGGTAAAAGTAAAAATTTATGTTTTCGTCCAGAGGATATATTTCACAATAATTCTATCTAATATATTTGAGCTTTAAAAACAAATCAACTTTCACTTTATGGAGATCTCATTTCATTCCATACCACAGATACTTCTGCGTAATTTTTCTAAATAATCATAATAATGTGAATGGGTAGTTGCCTAGTAAGACGGACGTACAATCAAAGTACAATTTAGTTGTATGATTGTTAGTGTTCTATAACCAAGTTGCTCTTCATTCTTTTCAATGAGTAAATAGGAGCAATATTGTTTAACAGATTGAGTCTCTACTGCATATTGCCCTGCTATATATTTCTCAAGAACCTCTGGAACTTTATAAAAATCCAACTACATGCGATGATGCTACAAAAAGAGGCAGCTTATTTCCCTCCGACTCTGACTTCAGCCAATGTTTTGAACAGTTTGAAGCCAGCGTAGATTGTTCAGAATCATAAGTAACTTTCTCTAATTTTATTATGTGATAGAAAACTCAAAAACCTCAATAAATTTCGTACAAAAGTTGGCCGGTTAACAACACGAGGTCTTTCACTCTCTGTTTCTACCAATCTCAAACTCAATACAAACAACGCAACAGACACAATCGTCCCCCACCCACACCCACGATGTTATGCTTAGTTTGTCATTCGGTAAGATCTAAGCATCTTCTTCCTTTTTTGTTTTCATGTTCTTAAATTTCATTCTGTATACACTCGCTTACATGTGAGGACTCTAGGCAATTATGGAGTAGCGTAGGACTTGCTTGGTGAACAATATTTAAGATGTGAAAAATCAAACAAAAGAAACAAGAGTAATAAATGCCAAACAATAGGTGAAGAAGCATAGTTAATGTAGCGAAATAATATCAGAGAAGTAGAAAGCATCTAATGACAGGTAGGTATACACGCATCACTGAGGTCGAACGGTGCGGTGCTAATCGTGTGTAGTCAGTACAGAGTCAAGACAAGACTCAGGAAGAGTGACTTTCTTTGCCAATGGGGAACATAATCCAATCGAGCAAGTTTACTGATCATGACTTGTCAACGTTTCGTGTTGGAAGTAGTTTGGTTTTTTTCATTAAGACTTAAGAGTAGTAGTAAAGTACAAGAAAAAAGTTACTGTCGCAGGCTTGAGCTACCAGCTCAGCTACTCACCACCCACGACTCTATGCAATAATGCAATCATCAAGTCTGCCTGTCCATAACTCGGAACAGCAACCATGAATTCTATCTAATTTTTCCATAATTCAAGATATTTAAAAGTTTTTTCTTTTACTAAATATTGCTATGTCAAAAATCTTTCTTTGGAAGATACTGGATAGAGTACATATTTAGCTTACTAAATTTTTATTGCTATATTTTCAAACTAAGAAATGAATGGAACTTGGTACAATACAACGATAAAATATACCGGCTGGCATCGTTTGGCAGCTGTTAGGGTTCAAACTTGAAGAATTATATTGTATGACCAATTTATGTGTGTAAAGGTTTTTTCTCATAATTTGTTGGATAGATATGTACTAAAAACTTAGACATAACATAAAATTTAGCTTTAGTGAAAAACAACGTTTCAAACTCAAAACGTTGAAATTGTTCTCGGTATCTTGCTGTGTGCACCATATAAACCCGTACAATAACTCTTTCGTTTACAAAATGCAACCGGGAATTATGCCAATACTGTAGTAGAACAAAACTTTGTAATTATTATGCAGCAAAAGTATACGTTATCTTCGAAGGCTACTGTTGCATTGTTGTAATGTACATTGCCAACTATCCCAATCATGGATTTCCTGTCATTATAGTAATAAAGAAATAAAATACAGAACTAAATTTGAAATTTAAATTAAGATATTGCCAATGTGACACAGAAACAATTATTTTTTAAATCGTAAATAAAGTTTCTCCCTTTTCATTTGGTTGGGCTTCTATAGTTTCATTCTGCGCTAAGTTATTTAGGCTTTTCAACACAATGCTACGTAAACATGTTTAGATAAACACATCTTAATTCACTAAAACAGCTTAGTTTGCGTTCAAACTTATTATTATAGAGAAGAGATTAAATTTCATCATAAAAAAGATCATAATGATAATTCTAAGACTATCATTCATTATTGTCAACGACGAATACACTATGTACATTACTAGTGGGATTAAATTTTAGTGCAAACAGGGATTCAATGAACAAATTATGTTTTTGTCGCATGTTAATTCTCTGACACAAAGATTTCATATTTGATGCGTAAAAGTACAATTGGTAGGTAAAAGGCATTTCGGTTACTTTTTCAAAAAGATATTGATTTTAGCATTTTCTTTCAATTTATTCATTGCTTCTAAAAATAAGAGAAGTTTTTACTTCTACTGGCATTGACCCTGTTTTTCCTGCAAAAACATTACACTTAATAAAAATGTCATGGGATAAAGGTTATATTTTTCCCTTGCTTATATTTAATGCATGTATGTTTGTAAACGTGACTATTCCCCATCGCCATGCTCATTGCTCATCAACAGAAATGTATGTGTATCTATCAATATAAGTTATAGATCACTAGGGCTATTTTGTGTGATTTGCACGTGTCAGTCATCTTAGCTAGTGGATTACATTCATAATCATAATCTCAAAATAATCCTTGAAGTAAATCCTGAAATTTATATTTTTGGAATCATAACAATTTAATAAATTTAAAAAAAGGCTTGAGATGATAGTTATCACGTACTCTATGTTAATGTTTTGCAGCAGAAATGCGTATACTATTTTAAGAATCAAAGTATAAAATACAATTATGTTTTAACTAGTTTGCAGCAGTATGATTTGGTTGACATGGCCATGGCCACAAGTTTATTTGTTTGTCTTTGATTGGTGAAAGTTGTACAAAATATTGTTATTTTAAAATATTTAAAAAATATTTAAAAAGAGAATCTACACACGTGACAGGGGTCACAATTTACGCTTTGTTTGTCATTGAAAGACACATGAACGTTATCTTGTGAGCTGCTGTAAAGCTTTGTTGTGGGAAGGTCATGCATTTTTCGGATTAAGAACTTTTATTTTTACCGGATTTGACGCAATAGCATACAAGTACACTAAAATTGAAAGAGATATCTCGTGCAAAGCAGTATAATATTATGTAATGCAGTGGAGAATCAAGGACGTTGCAAGGAAAATCTTATGAAAAGTACAAGGCATTTGCCAATATCGTTGAATCTTTCTTTAAATCTACTTTCTTCGTCTTCGTCTAAAAGTATATAGGGTAATGTTTGTATGAACATAAATGTAAAATCATTAAACCGGCTTAGCGTGAAGTCCACAGCTGAAGACGCTGCCATATCTATACTTATATGGATTGTAGTATTGTATGTTTTATGATAATGATATGATATGATTGAGGAAATTCAAATGAAATGGTTTGAAAAGAGAATGTAGTCCCTGTCGTTCCCTACTTACTGACAGGGCGCTTAGGCTTTATGTGTGATCGTAAAAACATAATGGTAATTTCGTATGGATATGTTAATACTTAATCATAACAGGATTTTTTGCATAATATACAATTTGTAATGCCCCTACAGGAAATTCTGCGAAGTTCAGTAGGCATATCATTAAGTATATATATACCTATTGATGCCAAAATATTGTTTTTTAGCTTTACTCAATATTTGAACTTTCGGTTACACAAATTTCCGATCCACTAAGCTTTACACAAATTTGAGAAGGAAATCACATACTTTAAAGTAAGCTTGAGCATGGCAACAGTGCTCATGTAGAATTCTAACATTGGAAAGTAAGCAAGCAGTAAGTAAGGTGAATGTGATTTTCTCTTTGTTGAAAGTCGTAAAGCTTAATGCGTGTCTAGTTCTAGTTCAACAATTTGCGAAATTTACTTGAAAAAATATTACAAAACCAATTCATTTGCCCGTCAATTTTATCTCTATTGAAAAAGAAAAAACCGCTACACATTATTATTGACTGAGGTAACAACTGAATTGTATTACAAAAACACGCTTATGAAGAGGAACCAGAACTTTAATTTTTTTTAAATCGTTTATGAACGTCCAGCCAAAAATTTTCAATAGTTTCATAGTTAAATAGTTGATCCATTTATTGAAAAACGTTGTTATGAATCGTGCATGAAATTTTAATAAGGGAAATGGTCTGCAGGTACAAATTTGATTTTGTTTAAGGCAAAGACAATTTGCTTTGGGTTAACCTGTTGAAATGACTACCAATAGGAGTAATATTTTTTTGTAAGTGGCATTATTAGCTGTTGCATAACGCTTAAAAATTCATTGATTTGACAGGATTAAGGCTAGACAAGAAAATATCAAATGTTGTATTTGGTTTTAAATATTTATTACAATCGTCAATCATAATGTGCTATTAACCCAAAACCTAGAAGCATGTGAGATAAATACATAGTTATAATCAAAGTGAAAGACCTGAAACCGGTGCCTCATCATCAAATATGCAATTTGCACTTTAATAACTTTGTCATCAAATTAACTTTTGAATAATCTCACGAAATTGCCACGGGCAACGGCTTTACAAGATACGACCACTTGCAAGGCTCAATACTTGTTTAATGAAAATGTTTATTCCGACTTGCGTTGTCGTTTAATGTATAATTTGCTCCATTTGAGCAATTTGGTCATTTTATATTACTACAAGTGTGCATATCAAAAGTACTGATGTTTTAGCAGTGAAAGCAGTCGAAGGGTAAGCATGTGTACAACAACTTCTATGAAAGTTGAGTTTCCATGCATGTACATTCATAAAATCGACGAAATCAAAAATTGGCCATTTATGTGTAATGTATGCATCCATGCAATGCATATATGTAATTATATGGGAATTATAAGTATTTTAAAATGTGAAATTTATGTGCTTCTAACTATCAACTTTCACTGTTCATGGTAAAAGTCAGCATAAGTGATTATCTGCCACAAAAAATCCTCATGAGTTTGAGTTATCATTAACAGAAAATAAGTCATTGGCATGGATTATATAACAGAAAATGGAAGAAGGGTTTTATGTTTCCGTTTCACTGCAATTTTACATATGTTTTAGAACATGCCTATGACCTATGTACACAAACAAAGAAAAGCAGACGAATCGATAATAGGTGAAAAACTGTCTCCGAAACTCGGCAGTACTGACATAAGCTGATTACATGCATACAAATTTTAATTATCACTTGACAATGACTACCTCAAAATTGACGCTTGCATGACATCGTTCCAACGATCGGTCTGCCAAACACGAGTATTATCAATGATGCAATGTTACTTTCACCGTTCTATTATTCAATGTATTCTCAGAATTCAGAATGACCAGACAGACTCAACATTTTTACAATTTTACTCACTTTACCAATCTCTAAGTTGACTTAACTCGTCCGTGGATGTCTTTCGTCATAAAACACGGTCGATGATTGCGTAAAATTACATTGTACTACTTGTCACTTGCTTGCGCAATCGAATACTACTCCAGACTCCAGATATATGACTTATCTTCTTATCTTGGTATTTAAATTCAACCCTTCTTGGCTGTCTTTTGTGCGTTTTTCTCACTTTTAAAGACATCGGATATCTAATTTGATCAGAGGTATATATCTAAAGGAAGTACAAGATTTTTTAAATACTTTTCTTTCATCAGTTTACATTTATGTACACTTTTGGGGGAAGTTTTGTATAGCCTTTTTTAAATGATGCCTGTGGTTTTCAATAAAATTTAGGTAATTTAAACACTTACGTGTCATGAAACCATGTATGAAAAAAATCGCATACTATTATGAATTATTTACGCATAATTTGTGAATCAATATGTGTACAATACAAGGTGAAAGTTGACGCATGAATTTAAATTACCGAATGATTTTTTACAGGTTACGCATCACAACTTCAACAGCAGACGGTTAGCCCGAAGACTTTTTGCAAGTTCAGAACCAAAGAGTACTCACCTGGCGATGTTTGGTATCCAACATCCGCACCATCTTATGGAGCAGCTTACTGCGTAATATGCACATGTTTGCCGGTGAGTGCGTAGCTCTAAAAATCCATCTCTCATAACCATAATTTTCATACTATTTCATTTAAAAAATGTCAATTCAATCTCGATGTAGTCTGGAAGACAGAACTGCACAAAAGAAGAATGCCCTACAGATTGTACTCAGGATGGTTCCGTAGGTCTTCAACATCCATGCTGCAAGACTTGTGACGAAAGTAAGTATGCGCACATTGTTATGTTTTAGAGTTAAGTATAATTTTAGTTTTTTGTAAGTAAACCCACCGCATATTTAATAAACTAAAAATGACAATTTTGTGATTACAAAATAATGCAGGTTCCGATTCCTCCCAAAGCGGTCAAATTTCTGGGAATCCAAATCTAGGTATCCTGACGTCAGCGGATAATGACTCTGGTGAAGAAGAGGATGAAGACGCAGATTTAGTAACGGAAAATTCGGAATTTGTTTCATGTTTACATCAAGGAAAGATATATAAGGACGGAGAATCTTTTACTGCCAATGTTTCTGGACTACCTATTTCGATGGTTGATCAATGTATGCAGTGCATATGTCAAGTAAGCTAACGTTTCTGTATCCTTTTACAATTGTTACGCACTAATGTACCTAAAATTGAATTCCAATTGAAAGCGGCAGATACATATGTATGAAGAATGGTACAATATGTAGAGACTAGAGACTAATATTGTCTAGCCACGAAATAATATCCTACTAATGAAATATAATACAAGTATTAAAAATCACATTTTCCTTCTAAATATGCACCATAATAAAGATATTTGAAATTTAAGATTAAAAAAACAATTTGTTGTTTCTTATGTCAGCGAGGCATGGTTTTATGCCAAATGAAGTCTTGCGCAACGATGAAGTGTAATTCAAATGGTGGATCCCAACAATCGTCTTCATCTTTAATAACCACGGCACTGGACTTGACTCCAAACTCTGATACTTGTTGTCAAAAATGCTCGGGTAAGTAATTTTTCTCTGTATACTATGTTAACAAAAGGAAATTATGACAAGTCCAGTATATGTCTAAAATCAATGCGGCATAATAAACTATTGCACTTGCAAATTTTCATCTAAAATGTCGCATCATTATCATACATTTTTAAATGTGTAGAATATACAGAAGTGTAGGTCAAAGTTGGACGTGACATAAGATCATAATTATTACAAGACAAAAACAACACTTGAGGCCAACCTTTTTAACGCATCCTTTACATTAATGAATGACTCTGGATTGGAGCCTTCATTATTATCAAATTGATGGAAAGATGAGAAGGACAACATATCGGCCCGTATTGTGATAATAGTTCTTACGTGACAATCATTAGATCATATAGAAACCGTCGTAATTCAAGGAATAACAGTGTCAAGGAAAACTTTTTTTGCGGGGGAATATATGGTGCATTATCAATAAGTACTCAGAAATAATTTCGAATTACTATACAACATACATTATGCATTATTATAAGAAAACGGGGCAAAAGTATGAATGTGAAAAATTCACGAGGCTTCTTCCAAAAAGTGTCATTAAAATTGATTACCTCGTGAGTATCAAATTTTTGGTCCGATTTATTGACAATTTGTTAGAGAATTATTACGCTTTTAGTTTTGTATCAATGATAAAGAGGAAATGTAAACTTGAGCTGAATTTGTAAACATTTGTGTTTCATGTTTGTAACAAAGTGCCAGTCGTTCCCCCGCAAATCCCCACCTTCAAAACTGGATGTTTATGTTTAGTGTAGCTTTTGTGTGTTACTTGCTGTTGCCACTGTGTATATGCACACTAAAATACGCAACCAGATTCTGCAAGTCTACAGCAAAGAAGCAAAATCAATCTTGATTCGATTTATAATAAAATCCATGTTGTTGTTAAGTTAAGAATTTTGCATGAAATCAGTTGTTATAACAAATTCGTATGAAATCATAATCAAAGTAAAACTAGCTTCAAATCGAATCGAAGATTTGTGATGTAAGGGCGTGAATCGAATCATATTTTTAATGTTTACAGTTACCCGTCTCATTAATGTAGGATTTATTACTTCCTAGGCTTATGACATTGGTCAAATTATATGAAATATGCAATGGTCAGCAAAAGTGATTTAAGCACTTTCTCTAATACATAATCAGAATTATTGTACAGTAAGAGCTACTGAATAGTTTCAACTAAATAAGTGAGTATACATATAAGATCTCTGATTAAAAAGCATTGTACATAAAAACGAACCAATTAAAGTTGGATTTAGAAAATACTATTGAAAGTATTGTACAAGTTCACTAGCATTCCAAAGAGAATATTATAGAACTGCGTTCTCTTTAGAAAAACGAATCTATACATCTCAATCAAACATCCTTTAAAGACTGGTACAGGTAGGTACAGTGTACAGGGAAAGCAGGGCAACAACGAAAAAGGAAAACGTGGTTAACCTTAGGCAAAATAGGGGACTACTGACTACTTGTGCTATTGAAGCTAACTAACGAGCCGTGTTAGATTGTTAATGAAGATATTCAAACATGCAATTATCCCAAAGTAATGAATTTCAAATTGAAATTGAATTCGTTTCCTGATATTTTTTTCTTGTCAGATTTTGATGCAGAATTTACCTTAATTACAGTGTTTAGAATTTATCACCGAAGGACGGACGGAATACAGTCCAACGGTCTCACCTCAATATTCGGACGAATGCAATGTTCTTCGACCATCCAATGAACAAGAAAAGAGCATTCTTCCATTCAATATTATTCAGCAAGCTTAAACTATTAAACCATTCTGACTGACTCCAGCCAGTCAAGTTTAAGTCTTTCAAATAAAATAAAAAAGGTTGCAAACTTGCCACATAAAGCTCGACGCGACTCAAGTCAAGATGCGTTTATTGGTGCTCGTATTCGCATACTTATTCTAGTTTGTAGAAACTGCATAAACTTTTGTCATAATCACGATCCCCTTGAATAGATATTGCGTACTTGCTTTTTAATGGACCAGAAAAGCATGTAAAATATATACAATGTGCACACAAAAGAAAAATATTAATACTGGATACATTGTGTGCACAAAAGAAAGGTATTTATTCTTCGGGATACAGTGTACAGAAAAGAAAGGTATTTATGCTGGATACATCGTACAAAAAGTAGTATTTCTGGATACAGTGTTCAGAAAAGGAAGCTGAACCCATCCATTCCATTAATTCGTAGGCTTTATGAATACAAGATTGATTGCTTTTTCTGACTTTATTGTAAAAAAAACTTGATAGGAAACGGGAATAGTGCAGCCGCCCCCACATGCTGCTTGTGTATCATGTGCTGATGATGTAACATGGAACCTACGTAAATCGCAGGATTTCATAAATAACTTACTCACTGTTACGTAGGCATATCATGACAAGATTTACCTTAAACAGCTTTGAAGCACTTTCTTCCTAATATATTTACTTTTTTTACTCCGAAGGTATATAGCTGTAAGTAGTTAGTTTAGTAAGTATTTTTTTGAGTTCAGTACTCGGTATGCATGTAATGTGGTAATTGATTTCAATACAATGCATTCGACACGCTAAGCGCTTTGCGGCTTGTATTTTATGTAGGTGAGTAACAGTTCCGTTGCTGTTACTAGCGTAAACAAGCCAAAAAAGTCGAATGAACAATGCCACATGAGACCAATATAAGCTACCACAAATTCCTTCATCGCCAAAAGACACCAGCCAAGCTACGATGAATTCAATCCAATAAGCTTTGCTTGCTAATATGCCAATCCCAGTAGGGTCTATTTTTATATTGCGAATCGCAAATTGGTCTATAAGCAAAATATAGGTAATAGAGTTAAAATGGAAGAAATAAATAGAGAACTAGAATATGTGTGCATGAAATTTTCGATTTAATCCAAAAATGCTCTCAACATTGCATCATGAAATGACTTTTGTGTTTTGTGACATTGCATCATAATAAGGGAAAGAAAATGATCATTTATTAAATACAGAATTAAACACAAAAATCTTATTTTTCATATACAAATGTTTTCCATTTATGTACTTCGATGATTTAAGGAATTGACCAATTAAAATGAAATGTTGATTTTGTCCAAAAAACTAAGTTCTTGTGGAGGTATGGGATGCTGATGCTGTAAAAATCCTCATATATCAAGTATGTATATATCCTGCTCCTAAACAGCATAATGTTGTGCAAGAAAGTTTGCCTCCCACGCAAATAATATAATCTTTCTCATAACGTAGACAAATTGCGATGTGTGCTAATACCTACTATCCAAATTGTCTGTAACGAAAAGCTCAAGATGTGCTATTAACGTTCGGAAGTTTTTATTTTACATTTAACGTTAACATGTTAAAGGCATTATTTCATTAAGTCTAAATATTCTCGTTTTATTCAACTAATGAAATGGCACATGGCCATAAATGGAACATACTAAAAAAATCATAGCGTTTGCTAAATGTTTTTTATGGATAGTGTGACTACTGAGCACATCAGTTATATTCATTCTTCAATGCCCATTTGTTATATGCATAGAAACTTGAGCAAAAGACAAAAAACACTATTCATTTCAGTGGGCTCCAGACAGACGTACCCAATGACCTCTCAGTTTTCATAGAAGCTTTTAGTTCAAATAGTTTTCGATACGCTTATTATGCATTATTGCAAACTGCACTGACTGGTTTTAGCGTTTTTGCTGTTACTTCAGCGATGACTGCCAGTGTTTTTCTGTTCACATTCTTGACTTCGATGCGTCATGTGTGCGTACCGCCTACATTGGAACCAAAACGAAAACAAACTATTCTTGTAATTACGGTTACAAGTTGTTACTCCGCTCAACACAACGCTGTATCTGTATCAAATCCTCAAAATGAAAATTTATGTTTCTCTCGCACAAACTCAAACTGCATCTTTGCATGTAATCATATACATATGTATGAAGCAATTTATATTATAATCCAATTATTATTTTTTACATCATGTCAAAAACCTTCTTAATTGTTAGTTTTGCAACAAAAGATAATTGATAGTGAATTATTTTTTTCTAGCCTGGAGAGCCACAAGTAAAAATGAAAGATCAGAAAATCGAAATAGTCCCTACAACAATCAGAGAGGAACCACAAGAGATCGATTCAATGATCAAATCCAAAGACCTTCATCAGGACAATCTTCAAGTATCTCTGAAAGCACTGTGTCGTTCCGAGAACAACTGATGGGCAATGTGAATTCCAGTCAACGGGAAAGAGCAAGGCAGAATGAAGACTGCATTTCGGCTGGAAAGTAAGTAAAATGCAAAGAAAGATGACAAAGGAAGAAAAGCTTCATGAATTGTTTGCTTTGCTTGTTTCATGCTTTATAAATTTACAATTTAAAAAATGCTATAACATTGCGGGTTCCCTTTAGGAGCTATTAGCATAAATAATTCCCAATATATTCCCAAATCATCACCTTGAGCTAAAATGGTATAAATGGTACATAATTTATGTGTACAGATTTTACATGCATGGGACAACTTGGCATCCAGTTGTTGGCCCATTCGGCACAATGGAATGTGTTGTTTGTAAATGCGTTCGGGGGCAAATTGATTGCGGTAGGCTGAAATGTCAACCAAAAAAGGATATGCCTTGCTCGAAGCCTATGAAGGTTGAAGGTCACTGTTGTCCAATTTGTACTCCTGCGATAAACAATGGTATGCATATTAATTTTTAAATTCCCATTAATAAATTAATGCTTACAAAACGTTCTTGCAATGGTGTTATATATGAAGTTGAGCCATGGCATGTGCAGTGCATCGTGAATATTTTATACCCGTCTACAGATACTCCATCAGAGGGATCAAGAATGTGTGTGTCAGCCAAGCAAGATGTCACATCATACAAGGCACAAGGCTATGGAGCCAACGGAACGGAGTTTATTAAGTTTGGCTTTGTGAAACTACGAAAGGATGCTGAGCCTCAAGTAGATTTGCATGAGTGGACTTTGAGAGAAGGGGAAATCATCCAATTCCAGACAAATTACATGACCACTGAGGAGTTTGGGGATGTGAAAGCTCGTCAAACTTTCACAATTGTGGGAGCAACGAATGACAAAAATTTGGACAAATTTACTCGTCGTGAGAAGAAGCTGGAGAAGCGATGTCAAGTCCGTTGTAGCATTCGTATTTTAAGCCTGGAGCGGTCTCTCAGGCTGCATAAACTCAGTTCAAGGAGAGCATGTTTACCGCAGGAAAGGGCAGTGAATACTTAATGACGATGGCCCACAGATATCTTGAATTCTACAACAGCAACTTCGTATCAATATTATATTGGGTACTTTAATCTCATATTATTTACCTTTGTCTCTCATCTTTATTTATTATTAAGATAGTTAGTATGTAACACTGTACTTGTAACAGAAAGAGAACTTGCAACTAGCCAGAGAGAGTAGCTGCTGCTGCTGAATGCTTAAAGATAATTGCTACCACGTGTAAAGGTAGTATTTTAAGAAGAAAAAAAAATCAGTCACTTATTTAAAATACAAATGAACCCTGTCATGTCAGTGCTACCTGCTGTAGTGTTTGAAGTTCTGTGGGATTTGTTCATGGCTACTAATCGAATCTCAACTCACAATCAGCTACTTTCACCTTTGGTTAATCGAATTTTAGGCAGTTAAGTAAGTCGTATGATTGTCAAAATGTGGAATGAAATATCTCAGCATAATATACTTTTGCATCATATACTTTTTGTTAGAATCAAAAATGCTCTGCTCTTTTGCATCATTGGTTGTAGTTGTGTCTGAGTCTGAGCTTTGTTCCTTGGCACATAAGACAACACAAGAATTTAGCGACCACCAGCACCAGCTTTCATTACGAAAGCCTACCGAACTTCTTGTTCTGGAATAAATACCACAATGCAGGGAAACAGTTTCTACTATTTTTAGTCTAAAGCACGTAATTTACATTATTTTTGTACCAAAGGAAAAATGGATGTTTTAGTATTTTAAGGGTGAAAGTTTTTACGAAATATATTTTATACCCAGCAATTACGATTTACCGATAAAGCTTGCAGTTTATCATTTCATTATGTAACCTTCTGTTTGCAATTGTTGTTGTAAGGATATTTAGATTGGATAGCGAAGTCAATGTAGTCAGTCGTAGCCCTTAGCATTAGATAACACTTACACATACACACATTCACACATAAGTACATACATAACAAATTATGAAATAACATGACATAATAACGAGAACAGAGACACGGACAACAGCAGGTGTCACTGACACGATGTCGCGATCGCTTCTAGTTTGTGCCCAGTAGTATAAACCACCCTAATACAAATAGTTTGCCAGTGCTACACAAAATGAACTTGGGAAAACAATTTTGAAAAGAAAATCGAAGAAGCTTTTAAAAGAAACTAAATATCATTGGGCTACTAAACATCTGAATTTTATTTTAATGAAAGTTGACCTATGCTAAAAAAAAGAGAATATTTATAAAGTGTAAATTAATTCCAAAAAATATATGGTTAAAACTTCTAGAGATGAGAGTTTCTAGTTTCCTCAACAAGTAATTAATGTATAGTGTGTCAATGCGCATATTACTTACATAAATTGATTCATAGCATATATCTTGAAGAATTGTTTTCCCTAAGTCTTCAGTTTCACTGACATTCAAGCAAAATTACTTAAAATGGGGGTATATCGGATATACCTATAATCGGTATATACATGTTAGTTAATGCTCCAACTTGCCATTGCAAAATTTATTTGTTAAAAATGAATGCTTGTAGCTTTACCATTTAGATTTAGACTAACCGTAAAAATTCAGAACAGAATACAATCAAGAGCAAGTATGTATATTAATTTCTTCAAAGCTTTTAGTCAACTCATAAAAGTGTTCTTGTTGCCACTAGGATTTTTGTAGGTAGTAAATTATGTAGTTATTAAGTCAAGTTTGAGAAGATCATTCCCAATCACAAATACCATATACTCAATCTCTGAAAGGTGAGGTGAGACTTAAGAATGACAGTGTGGACAACCAAAAATTGCTGATCTTGTTTTCCATGGTTTCATTCTCAAGACTCGCCTGTACTATAAATGTAGCTTATTGTTTTATACATAAAAATATGCATAATTAGAAGTAAAACTATATATATATTAAATACATGTAAGTTAAAGTAATGATTGTGATATAAAACGATGAAAGGTTTTACGACTGACTGGTTGTGAAGAAGAGATCAGTTTATGAGACAGTTGATTTCGTCGGTGTTCAGCTTCTGTCGTGGAAAAGATCTTGTACATATACATATTATAACGTAATTGTAAAAAATACATCAATAATGTAATGGAATTACTATTGCAATAGCTTCAATCAATTTAATGTTTAAGAAGAAGTACATGACAAATCTCATTTTGGAGCACAATAGATTGCGTCTATTTTAAGATTCTTACTTGCAATTCTGTATTATTGGCATTGTTTTAAAATAATGGTGACAAATATAAAAAAATATTGACATTAGCTGTAATTTTTGACATGATGTATGCAACCTATTTCTTTTTGAAGTGTTGATTGCATTTCTTCTACATTTGCACACTGCCCAACTTCAATGCATAAAAGTATAAAATAAACCTGACAACAGGATATAGGGAACTTGCGACTAATGTGCTCAAAAAGTAGATAAAATAATTATTGTTTTA
>JAQFXM010005247.1:0-15347 GCA_034693345.1 Entomobrya multifasciata | reverse complement strand
CCATTAATTTGAAAAGAAAAGTTATCTAAAAGAGATGTTTTTCTGCTAGAACTCAACGTTATCATTTTAGTCTTATCAGCATTTATTACCAACTCATTTGTCTCCAAATACGTGCACACGCGACCCATATCTGTTGTAATCTGATTTTGAAGAAATTCAACTTGATCATATCTTGCAAAAAATATAAAATTAGAGTCGTCGACGAACATTACAGTAAAAGCATTCTCTACTACTGTAGGCAAGTCATTGATAAACAGAGCGAATAAAATTCCCCCTAGTATACTTCCCGCAGGTACCCCAATTAAAACATCTCTAATTTCTGAATGATTTCCATCCAAGTCAACAAATTGCTTACGATAGCTAAGGTAGCTTCTAAGCCAATAATCAGATATACCATATCGAATCAATTTTTCTAGTAATTTATCTTTATGTACTGAATCAAAGGCTTTCCTCAAATCAATAGATACAAGCACTGCAAAATATCCTTTGTCTATTTTGTTTAAAATGAAGTCAGTTGATGCTATCATAGCAAGTTCAGGGGAATGACCTTTTCTGCAACCAAATTGGGATCTTGATAATATTCGATTTTCTTTCAAAAATACCACTAACTTATCGTAGTACACTTTTTCTATTAGCATTAATAAGTTTGAAGTTATTGATACAGGTCGAAAATCAACGGGCACAGCTGCCCCATCTACCTTTGGTATTGGTACCACTCTGTATCAGTATCACCTTCCCCCAACAGATTTGCCATAAGTACAAAGCGCTCTGGAAGTGTTTTGACTAACTTTCCTTAAAAATATTAAAACGGTTATTGGTCTGATAACATATCTTCTCCCATCCCCGATATTGAACGGTTTACAAGATCTTTTGAACTTCGCAATATACTTCCATTCCTTACTAATAGGCCAATACCGCCTCTTCCAAGAACGAATTGTCATTGTACTTATCTGATGCAATAATCCAGATAAAAATAAAAAGAACGACCACCCCGACAAAATTGTCGCTGTACTAAAAGCAGTAAATAACTTAACAAATGTACCCAACTCATCCCACTGATATGTTAATGTAACTACACCAAATACAATGAAACTAGTGAAGAATGCCTGCAAAAGTATAAGTGCGTTGTACATAACTTCTGAATTCATCAGATTCAAAATAATTTCCATAGTCCTCCAGGTTGTCACTAATTCCTTTGCATCTTTTCTTAAATGTGAATCTGTTTTATACGAGGACCTACCCATTCTCATTTCGTATTTTATAATAGACAGGAAATGAAAAGCGAACAGAAAAAAATTATGCGTTATAAAACCAATAATTATCCCCGTGAAACCTAGAGCAACAAAAGTAAAACAAACACTAGCGAGTATTCGAATAGGCCAAAATAAAAATCTTTCGTCAACTCCATAAAGCGGGTATGTAGGCGCCGTAGGTTGCACCAAGCTATCCAGTCCAATTAACAGTCCAGCACAAAAAATAACACAAAATATGACTGTTGCACAATTATCAAGAAATTTATTGAATTTTTCATCTTTCTGCAAGTCGTATTCTTTCATAAATTTTTCAGGGAAAGTGGAAAAGAATTTATATGTGCCATTCATCAACTGGCAAATTCCATGTGGCCGAAGAGCCACCACCCCATATACAAGTGAGCTTCCCAATCCGCCTATCCAGATAAGCACTGTGAAGTTAAACTTTCCTACTTGTCCAGTAACGTGTAAATCGAATAAATTAGTGGGGATCACTATTATGACGTATGCCATACAAAGAAACCATATTTGAACTCCTTCACAGTGACTTCTATGATCCACGATGATTCTACCAGTACGTCTTTCAATTTTAAAAGGTAATGCTCGAATTTTGTTCAGAAATGATAGAAGCTTAATAATTCGTTTACATGTTTGGTCAGTCAGCATTTCGGTTCGGTTAAATTGTATGGATTCGGACAATAATTTTTGAAATTAAAAGGTCTGAAAAGTTCCTTTGAATTAGTGCATGATTAATGATTATTATTAGCTCCCTGTCGTAAAAAACTCAACAGCAAGTTGGTAAGTTTTATGACTTAATGCATTTCTCCGAATCATTTGGGTGGGTCACGAGCAGCTTCCCTTTTATTTATGGGTTTAAAAAATTACGAATGCTTGGTTTTATGAACGTTCAAAATTCTATTTTCAGGTCAAAAAAGTGTATTATTAAACCATTACAGCTTAAAGCATACCAAGACTAAAAATCATGGTAAAACCTGAAATAAATTATAAAATAAGCTCAATATTACATAAAATATAGAAACATGCATTAGGTGGAGCTTATGCACTTCTGGAAGACTTTTCCAGTTGGTTACACATGTATACGTACATACATACATCACCTATCGTAATATTGTGAAAACGTTAAAACATGAATATCTACTTGAAAAATTAGAATTTGTATCGATATTGTATCGCTTCAAATTATATACACATTTTCAATTTCTTTTTTAAAAATTCCCCAAATGTCGCAATATAAAATAATACGCATTAAGTCAAACTGCAAGTAAGTAAATCAAGCACCAACAACAAAAAATTTGTTTTATTTTATTTTAAGTATAAGTTGGTACCTAATTTGCTAAATTACCAGAATAAAAAAATGTTATACTTATGCATGATATATACAGAATATAAGTTAATGGTACTTAAGAAAACAGGCATTTAGCTTACTATAAGCTTACTTTTGATGGTTTGCCTCTCAGCTCTATTGTTTTTTTACTATTTATCATTATTTCTAGAACGTAAAACTAAAAGCCTTTGTTATACATATATTGCATACAACCGTAATAGTATAAATTAATTGCTATCTATTATCTGAATACCAGCTACTACCCAGACTTTATTGATATAATAAAAGTATATTTTAATTAGAAATTCAACAAACAACGTTATGAAGCTAATCGAACATCCAAATGCAAATGAATAGGCCACTGCCTTTAAATTCTTGAGTTCTAACGGCTTTTCTTTATCGTTAGATTTCTCTGTTCCATGCTTTTCAACATCACCATCTCCAAAAGCTTCTAAATCCTCTTCACTAGATCCATCATTCTTCTTATCCTTCCCCAATTCATCCCTTGCCATTTCACGCTGAAGTAATATTTGATCTTTTATCCACTTTAAAAACAAACCAGCCTCCTTGGTCGCCGCAACATAGCGGTTCATAGTTTCATAATGAATAGAATGCCTTTTTAGTCCTGAAGAGACATCCACCGCTGACGCCGCATCTTGCGTTATGAACAGGGACTTCAGAGCAGGGAAAGTATCGACATGTTTCATGATCTCCGCAGTTCCTATATTTTTCCAAACTATGCATACTGTATGCTCATTGGTTGCCGACTTGACACAGTTTTCCAAACTTCTCATCACGTTAGTTCTACTAACAATGCCTTTAAATGTGGGAGATGGGGATGCATTTAAAATCTGCAATTCCAGACTCTCGCTTGAAAACGAAAATAAGTTTATCTTGTACTCTTTATGTTCATGCAATTGTTTGAAGGTACGTGGAATAGGTTGCTTTTCAGGAAATGTAATGTATCCCACCAGATTTGATTTGTAGAACAATGCAACCACAAAAGCAAACAAAATCAATGAAATTGCGGTAATTCTTGCAGGGGCTTCAGTTGGAATTCGAATATTTTGTTCCAGAAATAGTGCAATGGGAAGAAATACACCTTCTTCCAAAAATGTAGGAATGTTGAATATCTCATTTTGATACAGTCTGCACGTGACTATTAAAACAAATACAAGCATGAATGTTGCCAACGCACAAAGCGTAAAAATCCAAACAGTTTTTGATAGAGGAAATACTAATGCTTGCCATTTAAGATAAGGTTTGGGTTCCCTCACACAAAATATTATTGGTTCTCTGTAGGACAGTGTCAGATAGGTCATATCAAAATATCGATCTTCTAATACACCTGTAATTGGAGTGTATTCGCCAATCCCATTTGTCATAGCACCTTGAAAGCCTGTCCACGTGCCGTTTTCTAGCCTTTCACCAACCTCTGTAAATTCTTTGAAGAAATTCACAGTAAAATTTGCTCGCTTGGTTATTTCTAGGGTAAAATTCACATGAGATCCACGCATTGAAGTTATATCCCCATTTTTGTCGTGTTCCACTACGACTGTAGGTGAAATACTGAATAGTGGAGCTTGAAGAGTTCGACCTCTCAAGTTGTTAATTTTTTTGGTCATTTTCAAAACGTCACATTTCATAAACGATCCTGTGTAAATGGATGGTTCCAAGAGGTATTTCAACTGATTTAGTTTCTCGTCAATGAACATGCCGTATTTAAAGGCCACCTTATCGATAACCCTGCCATTTGTTAAAGCTGTCTGTAACAAAGAGTCACGTTTCGCAATAAAGACATACTGGTCATAAACCGGATTCCCCAACAGCTTTTCTTGGAGAATGGGTTCCTCACTATTTGAAATGATGAATACAGTATTCCAGCAACAGGATCGAAATTTGTGTTGGGGGCTGTGAAGAAGTCTTTCAGCCTTATTTTTAAGCAGCTCAATTGGCTCAATTTGTCCTGCAATCTGAGAAAAATTTAGCAGATCTTCTGCCCGTGTGCTGGACGTATTGTCAGAATGATATATTCTCAAACTGCAGTACATACTTCTTACTGTTCTTGCATAGCGTAAATTTTTAAGCGTGCCTTGTGTGAAAACTGAACTTGTTTTGGAAACTTGGACTTTTGTGGCTTCAATATTTCCCAAATGTAATATTACAAGAGGGACAATTAAAAATGAAAAATTAGCCATGATGAAGCGTTGAGAATGTATTGGAAATGATGCCGATATGAACAAAAGATTTACAGTTTACTCGGGCACGTACTATTGATTAATACTTACTACACGAGCATTGTATTCGGTAGCTCGTGAATTGAGCATTGAATTATGACATGATATTATATGCATTTCAAAGTAATGGGCATAAAAATTGTTTATCATAATTTGGAAACTTTTATTTTACGCCAACAAAAACGAATTAAATATTTAACTCTTTTTGTTTATGTTATGATGACTTGACGTAATTAGCTATGTTTACGAAAAAATATCAAACGAAGTTTTCTGTAGTCTGGAGTTTTTCCTTTTTTTAAGTATTTTCCCTATGGTCATAAACCGTATTTATAGAAATACCTTTTGCCTTTTTGCACGTTCTCACGATCAGTTATGCATATCAACATTTTATTATACTTAATTAAGCTTTCACTAATGAGACGTAACATTTTTAGCTCATAAAGATAAAACTGGATAATATAGCTACATATGTAGAATAAACAACAATGGAACTGAGCATTTGTACTTGTATTTACTTTAGGTCCTCATTTCCCTACTGAAGAGTTATGAATTATGAAGCTTTTCGCAACACAATTTTTTTCGTAAACATGGGTAAATAGGCTGCAGAGTATGCGTACTACGAAATGCGTGAACATAATTCTTTTTCAGAATATTTGCTTTCTCTTCTACGTCTAGTGGCATTCAGCATAACTTCTATGATTGGTTGGCAAGTAACTTGTCACACAAAAATTTGTCAGAATAAATTTACTAAAAATTTTTTTTTTTATCTTGGGAAAAAGTATATTTATGATGAATTCAATTTACACAGATCATTTCACGTCTTTAGTTTTTTTCATTTTTTGTGTAAACTCTAAAAAATGGATGTTTTGTCGAATTTTTCTCAACCTTCCCCAATATCACCGTATACACAAGACACGGGTAATGGTGGTGGAGATGCCTCCAATCAACAATATCCTTGTAACTCTCCCTCTTCCAACAAAAGTCATCCATCAGGGGCAGGAGGATTCACACTTCTTCAAGGTCACATCAAATTGATGGCTATGGTTCCACATCTTCCAGAGAACCATTTATCTGAGAAAATCTTACGTCCCGCCATGCAACCTGCTTCACCATCTAACCTTACTTCAGCACCTGGCTGCCACGCGTACCCTTGTCCTTCTTCCCATTCTCTTCCACCCATCACCCCACGCATGATGCCATCCACAATTTCCCAAAAGTATCATCAATATCTCCACAATAATCAAACATTCTGGAATGGAAGCCATGCCCGTACTTTTTCTCATGAAAATGGATATCCCGATCAGTTTCCGTATTCTTCTGGAGGCCCATGGTATCCACCAAACTTTACTCCTGAATCCACATGCAAATTACCACCAATATACCCACATCGACAAATCGCTATGATGCCCTCATTTGAAAACACCACTAATGGCAATGACTTTGGAATGAAGCCATATATGGATTCGCCTGCTTATCTTGACTCCTCGCCACCATGTACTAATAATCCATACCATCATCCATGGCTTCCTCCCCATTTGGCTTACCAGCAAATGATGGCAGCTCATTCAAGAAGTCATTTTATGCAGCAACACTTAAATAATCATCAATATCCACATCAATTTCAGCAGAACACACCTTACTCCAATGAAGTGTATCCTCCCTCGTACTCCCATCCACATCAGCATCCACATTTTCCTCCTTATGCTGCTCAGAGTTTGCCAGACTTCTTTACTGCAGCACCTGTGAATCATTTTGGAATGCCTCCTTGTAATTGTCAGTCTTGTTGTTCACTACCCATTCTACCCCCAACACTGACGAGTGACGGAAGGATTATAACAAAGAGCAAGAAAAAACACCGAAAATCATCACCAGAAAGCGATGATGTCTTTGTTGTGGTGGAAGAGAGTGAAGAAACCACTTCCTCATCATCATCAACCTCATTGTCATCAGCAGATGAGCCTAAGATTATTCCAAAGACGGCAGTCAAACCGACACCGATTGCAGTATCCCCTCAACATGAAGAGACACCAAAAATTGATATAAATCTGGACGAAAAAGAAAACAAATCAGAAACCGAGGCAGCTTCTACAGTCCCAGCCAAAGGAAAGCAAAAGACAAAAGAGCCTCCAGTTGTGGTCACTGTCCATGATTGTTTTGCGTCAGACTCCTCGGAAGCGGAAGTCGATCCCGATGCGACGTCTGATCTCGAGAAAGGACCTCACTTCAGGAAGAAGAAGCTTCCTCTAGTAAAATCCATTCGGAAAGCTGGTGGCAGTGGAGGGGGTAATATTCACGTTGCAGGAAATGGAAAAGTTTTTGAAGATCTTGACAATGACCTCAGTCCTGATGAAGTTCGTACGTACACTAGTGAATATCTTGTGGAACTGCTTACATCACAAGACTGGAACAATTGTTACATTGCTCTCCAAATGATAGTTCGCTTTGCCCGTCACAGACCTCAGGTTTTGCTTAATTACTTGACTGCTAATGGGGTCATTCTTTGGTACACTTTCAATCATATAACTAGTCCAAAGTCCGCTCTGTGCCGAGCAGCCATTGTCACTTTCAAGGAGCTCTTTGTCAGGATCCCTACATCGTTGGATAATCAAATAGACAAAATTACGGAAAAGCTAGTTATGAAATCCTTGGCTCCTAATAATTTCATTAGGAAGGAATGTGATGACGCATTGATGGCTATGGTTGAGAATTGTAATCTTGCCAAGATTCTTAGTGCTTTGGAAAATATTCGGAAGAAACAACATACTCGGGCGGCAGGTCTTAAGGTGACATTGGCGAGAATGGCTCTTCAGATCATTTTGACGGCAGGTGTAGATAATTGTTTGATGAATCAACCGTATGCGGAGAAGTTGTTGCCAATGCTGTTTTGTTTCATGATGGAACCGAATATTGAAATCAGGTAAGCTGGAAAAATATACAAGTACATAATATTCTGTTTTACACAACGGAAAGATTATTGAAATCAATTTCTGTGCATGATATTTTTAATGAAATTCCAGGAGCTTTGCCAAACAAGCTCTTAGCATGCTCATGAACCACCTTCAATTTGAATCAGCAGTAATGCGACACGTTTCATTTGACAGAAATTCTACAGAAGTGTTCAAAAAATTGGATAAAATGAGGGGCCGGAATAGAAAACTGAAATGAGATTTTTAACATGTGAACATTTTACGTGACTAATGTATTCTTTAAAATACCCGACAAATAATAAATTAAATGAACTTTTGTACTTTACTAAAAAAACGTGGTCTCTAAAAAGAGATCAAATAACTATTATTAAATGAAATTTTATTTGTCATTCATATTCAGAATTTATGCATTAATACATAAAATACTATTCTCGTTTTTGTAAATACCATTCACCTGACGTGACTTCAAAAACATTGTATTAATTTGGGCAGTAAAACACTCATTTACAAGAACCACTTTTTTGTATTTATTCCATTTTAAATTTAGACAGTGTAATTTAGCAAAATACCGCTCTATGAAGGTCATGCAGTCATTCATATAATAACTAAGTTCATACAAAAGTTCTTGTTGAAATATTTAAGTAATCGCCCAATAATTTTAAACACGTGAAATGGTTAGATTAAATATATACAAAACTTATACATTTCATTCCCCTCAAAGTCATGTGAACGATTTTGTTCAGCACAAAGCTAATGTAACTAATCGTTATTTCATGCCTAGTCGCAATGCATTTTATAAAGCGATTATACAGCAGTATTGCAAATTAATCGCTGGACTATAGTTATAACGAAGGCAATATTATATATCCAGAAGCAACTATCTATAATAGCATGATAAGCTAACTATCAATTATATTATAATGTTTTTGTTCGTCCCACGGCTGCCTGCAACAGAATTGGAAATTATCATGAAAATCAATACAAATTTTTATTTTGTTTCTCCATACTTGCTGACGTATATATGTAAGTGCAATGAAATAATAAAACAGTCAGTCTTACTTTAGAATTCCCAATTCATGTATGTCAAATTAGTATAAAACTAACATCAAAATGTTTACCGACCGAATGGCAACTCGATTAGTCCAGCTTTTAACTTTTCTAAATAATCTTCGTGCTTTACCGTTTAAAGTTGAAACATCAACTGGAAAGCTATACGTGGACCAGCGTAGTCATAGCAACGTAATACAGCTTTGGCTTTTTACTGTAGCTTACGTTACCTTTGTATTGCCCACACACTTATACGATCTGCGTCAATCAAATGAACTCGCTAAATTTAATTTTACCATTGTCATTTGGATTAGTTGCTTGTGTTGTTCTCTTATTTATGGGATTGCGGCCATTAGACCTCATGGAATTTGTCAGCTATTGAATGGAAGCTACAAGCTGATTATAAATTTTCAGGAAATATACATGGCTAATTATGATTTCGAGAAAGATCGAAAATTCAATAGAATTCTTGAATTGGGTATGTTTGCTCTTTTCTGTGTTTGTTGTTGTGTTGGAATTTTCATCGGTTTGGATTGTCTAGTTCGACCACAGACACCCGCATATCCTCTTTATGGAGTGGACAAACGATTTTTATTTTGGCCTATTCGAATCTTTGCTTCTGCATTTATAGCTTATATAGCCACTGGTTGCGCTGGAGTTTTAGGATTTGCTGCTTATAATGCCGTTTTGTTCTCCAATTTTACATTTAATGTGGTAAGAAACGAAATGCGATTGGGAAGGGCTTCATATAAATCAAGTAAATTCCTAAGAGTTGAGCCATTGCACTTCGTAAAGATCTGGAGATCGTTGCAAATTCTTTTGATACTGATAAACAGTGAAGTCATGTATAACGCGTTAATATTTATGCAGGGTTTGATAACAAGTTTCGTTTTATTCGCAATCATTACGTTGGCATACGAATCTACAAACTCTGAAGCTACTGTACAAGTGTTTATGGCATTTACTTCGACTTTGGCTGTGTGTGGATGGTCCCTATTTTTAGTAATTGCTGGATTTCAGTATCAAATAAGCAAAGAAACCATGCGATCTTGGAAACGAGAGAATTGGCTTTTAAAATATGAATGGTTATACATCGCAAAGTTTAAAAAATCCTGTAAACCATTTTGGATCGGGGATGGAGGAAGATATGTTATAAAGCCTATAACCGTTTTAATATTCTTACGAAAAATCAGTCGGAACACATTTAGAGCAATGTGTACGGTTGGAAAATCAATTGAGCATACTTAGATCTGTATCAATATATAATCAAGAAACAGCGCGCTATATTATTATACGAGTCAATCTTGTAATTTTACACTTTAAAAGACGTCTTTTTTACCGTTCAGAAATGTTACTGTTTTACTGTGAATTTTCAGAATATGGCGCAATTAGATGTGATGTTCAAATATCATATTTGAGCAGTTTTGTGAAATAACTGCAAGAATTTTTTAAGAGTGATGAGTATATTTGATAAATTCACCAAGATTGATAAGCTGCAGGGGTGGAATAGAAATCGAAGCATGTATGTCAAATGTGACCAATTTAACGCAATAATGCATTATTAAGATTACTTTTGACAAGCCGAAAAGAGACACATCTAACCAACTTTTAAAACTTTTAAAGTATTTCTCAATTATGTGAGTTGATACAAATAGCGAGCAATGTGGGTAGATGATGATCAACTCAATCCGTTAACGAACATAAAAATTAGTCCACAAAAAGACTTTAAAATATTATTTTATTCGCTTTGTTAAAATCAAGTTTTTGTGACTCTTTAAAATATAATTTACATTGTAACTCATTTGTGCAAGTATGTACGTAACGAGTTTAGTAACAATAGCGTGTAACGGAATTCCGTATTATATTGTCACAAATTATAATACCACAGGGTCTCAAGTTGAAACCAATCGATCTAAAATAATCTACATGACCTCAGAACATAAGGCTGATACAACTAAAGAACATGGAAGTTTTTACAACATGTGGAAAGTAGACTATCAATAAAGCATAGAAATTACTTTAATAAACATATGCTGCTATTTCGGCTTTGAGTTAAAAGTTACCCTAGCCTGAGTGCAATTTTAAATATTTTAGGACTTGTATATGCTGACAGAAATTTCGTCATAAATATTAAGGTGCATATCATACCGATGAGTTGTATATAATCAATATATATACCGGTTTTTTTTCATATTGAGTTTTCAAACTGTGGACAAAGTATTAATCTATCCTAACCTAATCATAAGGGGTTTAAAAGTCCACAAAAAGCATTGCCTGGGATGGGAACACAGTTTAAAGAACCAAAATAAAATTCTGATCGTTTTATGATTTTATATTATTTATTTATATTAGGTTTTATTCCAAAAATCAATAAAATTTTTAAAAAATATTTATTTGTAAACCCTACTGTTAATAATCTTATTCTTACGCATAAAACGAAAAGACAAAATTGCTTTATCATTAAGTGTAAGCCGTTGTAATAATCTCCTGCATCAATATATCTCTCACAGTAGTGTGTTGTTCGTATGGGCTTTAAAACACAAATAATTTACAAACTTCGGCCTTATACTTAACACCAATGCTTATTTTTTAAAGAAAAATGTACTGGCGCATTATTTCATTGATGACACATTTGAAACGTTTAGTATTGTTTTAGAACTTATGTTCATTATATAATTGGTTATTATATTGATAAAACACTTTGAGGATCTTCGTACAATAATGTGCTGAAGAATTCTAATTGAAGAGTCACATTTAAAGGTAATTTTAGTAAAGCTTCCCGAGGTTACCTAGTTGTCTCAAACGTTAATATACTTCCGTATTTGAAATATTCGAAAGTTTAACTATTTTCTCATGTATACAATTTCAAATGTACTTTGGCCAATTTAGGAACTACTGCACATTACAATATCCGGTGTGATAATACGTACATTCAATAAAATAGAGCTATCATTTACCTTCGCTAAAGGTCAACTTTATGCTGAAACAAAATGTCAAACATTAATAGATAAAATGACGATTTATCTCGAAAAGAAGAACAATTTAACTAATTGTTATGCATAAACACAAAATAAATGTAATACGCCAAGTCGATCTTACAGCAGTATTGTCAATTGCTGTTTGACCGTTGAGCTTAAAAGAAGGTAGTCATTTTCCTGAAACAGCTATTGTCATTTCTGTATCCAAATTCTACACTAGAATTATTATTGGCATTGTTTGTTGTCTGATTGCCGATTCTGGAATTTAAAAGTGCCGTAAATATCAATGTAATTTGTTAACTTATTTAGTCTACAAAAATCATGCATTAGAAAGACACTTCTAAAATAAATTATAATACGCCAAAGAACGGATCTGCTACGTGTCACAATTTGTATTATTTGCGATATATATTCCAAAGACTTCTAAATTATACATAATACTTGATCTGTGCACCAGTATACATTTGACCAGGGATCGAAAGGTCAAGTGGAACTTCAGTCACCTGCTCCAGCACTTGCCAATATATTGTATGGGCAAGTCGCTGGACACTACTACAGGTTGTCAATTTCTAATTTAGAAATTATCACTGAATAAGCCAGAGTTGATATACACTTTGCTATCACTAATATGAATTTTTAAATATTCTTTAAATACTGGAACGATGGGTCTGGAAATGGAGGATTCTCAGCTCATTATCAATGAACTTTTAGCCTCAGCTGTGCATGCCCTGTCAACAGGAAGAACTGCTGATGACATCACATCAGTGTTCCAAAAATTCTATCATGATGAAGAAATTCAACAAGCAAGAGCTATTCTTTGCGACCTGAAAATTCTTGGAAAACGCTCGTCACGAGTGAAAACTACTTCCTCCCGGGAGAAAGACATAAGTGAGATAATTCAATGTATTATCAAGGAGGACTGGAAAGGAAAGTCACTTAAACTGGCAACAGTAGATTTGTCTAGGTATTGCCCTGTTCCTGCTGCAATTGGGGATGAACTAGTATTACGGTTAGAGCTCCAAGACCTAAGACTTAAGGTCGAAGATTTAATGGGAGCATTTCAAGAAATAATGGCTGTATCTAACAATGTTGCTGCTGTTGCGGTGGGGGTGAAGGAAAATACAGCACTTTTACTACAACAACAGTGCCAAGCACCACCTACTCAAAATCATTCTGCACCTCCGGGGGAGGCGGCTTTGGAAAATCAGCAAACTGAACCTCTCCGGAAAAGACCAGAAATTTTACACATTGAAAATAGAATCTCAGCTGATGGAAACTCCAGACCTGACACTCCACTCTATTCTCAAGTTGCTGCTCTGAAACGGCACGGTTTAACTGAACCAGCGACATGGACCACTGTGACGCACAAAAAGAAAAGAATTTCCAGACACTCCGTTACTGGGAACAAGAAAGAATCTAATGTTCAGAGTTCTCAACGAATGAAACGTGGGACGCTGTTTTTAACAAGGTGCAGTTCATCAACAACGTCAGAACAAATTTCCAAGGAAGTAAAAACAAATATAAATGGGTATCCCCTTATGCACATACAAAACATAAAAAATCAATTCAGCGATACCTGCTCCTTCAAGTTAACATTTGGTTTGGGGGAGTCCAAGTTGTCTGAATTTTTCAAACGTGTTCTTGTGGAGGATCTATGGCCTGCAGGTGTTGTGGTCAAGCCATTTTCCATAAGACAACGCAAGCCTGATCCAGTTTCAGGAATCTACTCTAATTAAAATCAGTATGAAGATCGTTACATGGAACTGTAAAAACTTTAAGACAAACGCGGCATGGCTTGCAGCTGTACCGCTACAATTTGACATCTTGCTTTTGCAAGAAACATGGCTTTATACTTTTGAAAGCAATCTTATTAATAAACTCTTTCCAAATTATCAGTGCTTTAGTGCTTCAGCGATGCCAAATCACAGGAACTCGGTACGAGGCAGACCATATGGTGGCACAGCTATTCTGGTTAGCAATAAATATAAATCTCTTATCACTGGTTTCAATGGTGAGGCTTCAAGATTAACAACGCTTAAATTGAATTCGTCTTATGGGGAATTTTTGATTATAAATGTGTATCTACCATGCAACAACAGCCAAAATGAAGACATGATCATTCAATATTTAAGTAAAATACAGACTATAGTTCAAGGTCATACTGGCCCAGTTGTAGTAGCAGGGGATTTTAATATATCGAGTAAACATAATTTTTTTAGTGAATTAGTTAACTTGTGTGTCGACCTGGATCTTGAATTCCAAGATACAAAATTTTTACCAAATAACACTAACACGTTCCTGAGTGCATGTGGGAACAATAAATCATGGATTGATCACTGTATCTCTACAGAAGGGATTGTTACCGATGTTTCCATCCCTTTTCAAATTTGTCCAAGTGATCATCTACCCGTCGCCATTACGCTAAAGAATATATTTAACATTGTTTTACCTAACGTGAAAATATCTGTGCCTTCCGCGCAAAAGATAAAATGGAATCAAATGTCTGAAAATGATATTTGTCAATATAGACTTAGAGTGTCGGAAGCAATCAAACAAAAAGAGTGGAACTTATGTGAAGATCCATGTTGTAAACAGAAGTGTCATGTAAATAAAATTCAAGAGTTATCATCTTTTTTGGTAGAATCTCTCAGAAACTCAGTTCCTAAGAAAAATAATCAATACCGGAAAAATGGTAGTGCTGCCGTTAATGGCTGGAATGACATAGTGAAAGTGAAATATAGTGACTACAGAAAGGCATACCTCTGCTGGGTTAAAAAGAAAGAATGTGTAGAACACTTTGATCTAATGAAGAAGACGAGGCATGAATTTAAATATGCTCTAAGAAAATGTCGACGGGAATCCTTTAAACGAACTAGTGAAAATCTTGCATTCAATTTTAAGGAGAAAGATTTTCGTCGGTTTTGGGACCGTGTGAAAGCGGAGGACAGGGAGTCAAGTCAGTTGGTTACTAACTGTGTGGATGGCGTAGAGGGAGAAAAATTCATAAGCAATTACTGGGGTCAAATTTATGCTAAGCTTTTCAATGACCATCAAAGTACCCAGCATGCAGAATATGTTTCTCAGTATGTCAGAGAAGGGCGAAATAATAATGGAATGAGAGTTCTAAAAATTGATCAAACTGTTGAAATAATTAAAGCGTTAAAATTAAATAAAGCAGCTGGGTCGGAGGGATTGCAGTCTGAACATTTTAAAAGAGCGGGGAGCAGTATAGTTCAACCAATCACTAATTTAATCAACTCCATGATAGCACATCATTTCATTCCGGATTTCATCATGAAAGTTATCATTGTTCCAATCGTCAAAAAGAGGGGACTGGATCCAACTATAAGTAATCACTATCGTCCGATAGCTCTGGCTAGTATATTCTCAAAAATAGTTGAAATGTCGTTACTGACACTGTATAGTATGTACCTGCATACTACTGATAATCAATTTGGATACAAAAAGGGAACTGGAACGGAGCTAGCCATTTATGCTGTTAAGCAAGTGGCTCATCATTATGTTCGCCATAATACTCCAGTGTTTGCTTGTTATTTGGATGC
>JAQFXM010005246.1:0-15353 GCA_034693345.1 Entomobrya multifasciata | reverse complement strand
ATATGCATGAATTTTACACAAGTGTAAACTTTTGTTGATGCCATGTGTAACTTGGCATGTAATAAGACAAAATTATAGCAATGTTGTTGACGCCGATGTCATAAGAGTGAATTTTTAGCTTATTACCAACCTCACTTGAGAAATGCTTTGTGGATGTCATACATTTCAAAATTTTCGGGTCGAGTGTAACCGCTGCTACCTGCCTAGCTTTACTTTTACCTTGTATACTACTTGATGAGATAAAAGATGAAAGAGTGAAATAGAAGTGTGTGGGGAACGCATGATGAAAAGGTTTGCCCTTATTTTTCACGCGTGTATGTGCTCAGATTTATAATACTTGATTCTATCAGCAAACATCCGTACGTACGAAAGTCGTAAAATTGTAATATTAAAATATTGACGAAGCTCATGTAATTAATGGGTAATAGTCGTGCATCATAATTGGAAATGTGATATTTATTATTGACAGCTAAATGATTAATAAAAAGATATTATCTAAATGGTCGGGGTGACACTCGAAATAGCTAAAACAGTTTAAGCCCTGCCCTACTGTGAATGATCAAAATGTTTTCATTTTCCTCATACATATGAATTTGTGAATGCCATTTTTATACAACATGTTAGTGTTTGAAGATGGTCTAATATTTAACACAATTTTGAACAATAATGAAGTACAAAGATCGTCGAATTAGCTGAGTT
The DNA here is from genome assembly GCA_034693345.1 of Entomobrya multifasciata. Taxonomy (NCBI): domain Eukaryota; kingdom Metazoa; phylum Arthropoda; class Collembola; order Entomobryomorpha; family Entomobryidae; genus Entomobrya; species Entomobrya multifasciata. The sequence goes on along the minus strand of JAQFXM010005246.1, from coordinate 14,654 downwards.
ACGGTTGGTTGATTGGCATACAAATACTAATTTTTCTTAAAGTCAGATCAATTAAATTCCGTTTCAATGCATGAACAATGAATGGCGTTTGAAGAAAAGTTGGGAAAACGGATGCAAACATTTAATCGAATTTAAAACGGTATTGGCGAAAGAAAATGCAATGTTTGTATCGAATTATATGTACGTTGGTTATGTTACTAAAAGAAAAAAATGTTCAAACTTGCCTTTCCCCAGTATGCCACAAAAGATGGATCAAAATTTAAAAGTAATTTGGCATGTTCCAGCATAAATCTCTTGAGATTTAAGGACGTCAGTTCAAACTCAGTACTGATTGGTTCAACAATACAGTCAGCAGAGTCCTTATTGTTTGAAATCCGAAACTCCAGTCCTTTAAGCATAGAAATAAAACAGATATATATATTATTTTATGCCTGTAGAAAACACTCAACAATAAATCATCCCTTCGTTTCGTATTTACGAAACTACATACAACGTTTTTCAACAAACGTAAATTGTAAATTATTTTGACATCTTCATTTTTGGGTGACATTAAGTAACCGTAAATTTTTCAGTATGTAAACACTAAACAGTATAAAAATACTAATATTGACCATGTTTTTATCAAATTATTCTCAGACTAAAAGTAAGCTTATTACTTACCTGATCTGAAGTCTCGAACGATTTTCGTGTAAAACCAGTCATATCGTTTCCCGTTGTTTGGCATATCAATCTTATGCACGACAATTTTCTCTGCTCGGTCCACATGCAAATTCCAGACTTGACGTTTTTGTTCCTACATGAGCAAATTTTTAACAATTTCGGTATTAGTTTTGACGGAAACGATTTATAAGTTTCAGAATAGCATCAGATAGAGATGATAGAGCGCAGTGAATATTTTAACGAAAACTGAATTTTCAACGCGGGAATCGACAAGATTAATTTGTGTCTTTATTTCAAAAAGAAAAACGAGTTATTTCTGCCAACTACATACAATTCTTTTATGGCAGTCATTATAATTTAATCTGCTCTATGATTTATCATTGCTCAAGTCGATAATTTAAAAATATTAAACTGATAATTAGTATGTATGCATATTTTGCAATTTGAACGATTCAGATTTGCAGTGACATTTTGTGATGATAAAAATGAGAGCAAAGGAAAATATTTTTCTCCTAACTCAAAATACGAACAAACTACGCATAATACCATACATATTTAAACGCATATGAAAACGATTCATGCTATATATCTTATGAAAATTGAAGATTATTTCTAATATACGATGCATTTACATTTATAGGAAGGATTGCGCTGACATCTTACCTTCAAGTAGATAGTCTCAACCGCAACTGTAAAAAAGTCTGGAATGATTGGTGCTTTTGGAGGAAAACTTTCCACCTAAAATAGAAGATATGAGGCAATTAGCGTCAAAATTTAAGCACGTGCAAAAAAAAGTTTCGTTTCTGCATAGAATGACATCATGTTCCAAGCTTTTTAAATTTCAAAACATAGCTTATTTTACTAGATTTACGGGATATATGTCCGGACAAAGTAATCCCGGTTGCTTCTCATTGCGATTGGCAGCAGTTAATGTTCCACTGCCGAAAGGTGTAGCGCCATTGATTTCCCCACCATTTATATTATCATTGTCGCTGTTACTCGAAGGTTGATTAACATTACTATTGTCCGTACTTGACTGTGCGTCTACTCCAACATTCAGCGAGTTATGAAAATTCTCATTGAATACTTCATTATTAGAATTGTCATTAGTTTGTTGACAACTACACACTCCAAATCCACCATTTGTCACAGAAAACACTGCTACCAAAGCTAGAAAAAACTGCCTCTTCATATCTATTCCACGTTTGCGACGATTATTTGATGTTTTACTAAATTCACTAACTAATTTATTGTTACTTTCATATTTACTCCTTGACAGGTTAGAGTTATATTCAGTAACTGAAGTCTTTAAAGGTTCGTCACGGTACATATCAGGTTTCAAAATATTGTATGGTTGACGTTTCAAATTTGTTTTCACATTTTTGTCAATCAATGAGTTATATTTCTTTGTTTTCTTTAAATCACCAATATTATCAATGTGTGAATTGAGCACATAAGTCGTTTCTTCGTCGTAGCGGAACATTTTCATGTAGATTGCCCAAATTTATGGCAAACTAAAAGAATATCTGATATTATCGAAAATTTGTTTGTTTTGTGGATTGGAGTGGATAGTTTCTTTGATCGTAATTTGATCACGATGTATCGTAGCACGTGTTTGACTACATAGGTGTTTAAGCGAAAGGAAAGCAATATAACTTAACTTTCTTCTATCATTGTACCTTTTATGCACAATATACTTTTCCCAACAACGCAACACACTTTCGACACACTTTCACAAATTACAAGAGTCTAGTAAGTGAAGAATATAAATGTAAGCATACTTTTATTATTAGGTAATCATCATAAATTTGTAATAAATATAGAACTACATATGCAACTGCTACTTGAAGTAATCCAGTGGACTTGTGTAGCCTAGTCCAAAAATACAAATGCACAATGTTTTGTAATTTTCACTCTAGTCTCTAGTTTTATGTTTGCACAATGTCCTCATTACACATATTAATAGCAAAGTATATGCTAATCCTTAAATATTATATTATTATTATTACACAAGCTGTATTACATGCTGTATTTCTCGTTATATCATAGTCTTCCGTCGTCCGAGTGAGTGTTGCACAATAAAAAAGAGGAAGTAACGTACTCTCAAACTTCCTTTCCTGTTCGCGTCCGGGCACCAACAGAAAATGATATTGATACTGACTGATGCATGAGCTTTTACCTAGTTTTCGTAACCTAACCATACTTGTACAAATACAAAAAAGCGTAGAGAGAAACTGTGAGCTGCAGCTGAGAGATAAAAAAGAAAGTGAAAAATTTAATGTGTAGAGAGTGAGAGTGGAGTAGAGAGAAAGAGTGCACACACAGCGTGTTTGAACACATATACATACCTTTTACCACACAGTTGAGTGAATAGATTTTCTTGGCGTATGGATGTGCTTGGTTGTTAGCATAACGTAGTACTAGTTTAGATACCCGTTGTATTCAACAGTGAAAGCAGAAGCTATCGAACAACTAGCTCTTCTCAAAATGCTGTATCATATTTCGAAAACCACATTTTCATTAAAGTTAATTTAAAATATGATTACAACACAACTCAAAATCCAAATACCTTCAATTTAATGTGTTGTGCTGATCTCATACAATCTGTAGAAAACATTACATACAGCATAATATATATTATACGATATCCATACGTATATCTTTGATGATAAAATCTTTGTATGTAACCATAATAGTCAGAAAAGCAAAACTGCTATCCAGTTTACTTTGCTTGCACTTGCACTGCTTTCTTTTCCCCCTTCACTCTCTGTTTTCAGCTCTGTTACCACACTTTTTGCCTCTTACTTACAAAGCAGCAAATAGCAAATATGCTCTTTCTTCTGTAAACTGACATGGATATGGCCTACCCCTATACTGTGTGCTCTGTTTAGATTTGAATTTTCTTATAAGACCTAGCGGAGAGCTGTTCACACTAGCAATTTTTTAGACTGAACGGATTCAGTAATACATTTTATTCCTCATTTTCTGCGTTCTGTGTAAACTTTTTCGCTGGAGAAAAATAAGACAGAAACATATACATGCATACTTTTTTGGCCTAAGTCTACATTCTACATTTTATCCTCTGCGTACACAAAAACAAAGCATTTTAAATCCGGCTGATTTCATCTTATGTACTACTGTCAAATGTAGCTTGATATTTTGTGAAAGCTGGGAATCATGTAGTAAGGTATTAGGTATTATTGTATGCATGGTAAGCAATAAAGGAAACTTGAGTACATGTTACAAAAAATATCTTTCTACGACAGGCCATTATACGATGAAATAACGACATACTTTTTGACGACTTCCATGAGTACACTGGAAAGTGAAGTCAAAAGAGAGAAACTTTTCCAAGTGAGAAGTTAAAAGGGAAAGGAACATCATAACATAAATAATATATTTAAAGTTTGACTACTGTAAGTTGTATCTGTTGTGTTATCAATTTACACACTGGCTTTTTTGCTGGAAGAAGAAGAAACAGCCATGTAAATAATACAACAATTTATAACATTCGTCACTTCCACCACCACACAATGAGCTCAACACTCACTCTAACTCAAACACAATTTTAAAAGGCAAAGAGTATTGCCTGAAGTACTTTATGTATACTACACATGCATGTATGAGTACAGAGAAAAGGAAAAGTAGCATCCTAATATCCGAATAAGAAAGTAAAGTAAATTTTCAAAGAGAAAATTTCTTAACGAAAAGAATCATACTTCAACACTTTTGATATAATCCATTTTATCTGTTTGGGCATTATTCAAATAATATTCTATTTTTATCTTGAAATTTTTCTGCATAAAACTTTCGTGCTTTCACCCCAACAAGTGTACATGCATTTTCTTCTTCTTTGTTTTCTTGATAAGCCTCTGATGCCACTTGTAACAATGATACTTGGAGAGAAGATGAACTGTGCTTGACTGTGCTTTTGCTTGAGTACACTTTCTTCACTTCCTTTTTTACTTTAATATTTCTTTCTTTTTTTCCTCTCACTACTTTCTACTTCACTGCCTCTGCTCGTTACTACTCCTTTTACGGTAATGGATATTGCCAAAGTTATATACGGTTCACCTAATATACCCAAACCATCATTGTCATTATTGTGTACGCATTATTGCTCTTTAAAATCTACATACAATGCTTTCTCTCCCACGCTCGTTGATGTTCGTGCTCCATTTTACATGATTTTACTTTTTCAAAAAATATCCTATTTTCAGTCGTGATCTTTTTTGTTATTCAAAGTTAAATAACATGACACAATTTATGGAAGCACTCTACTTCTCCTCTTTCCTTTTCCTCACTTTTGTGTAATAAAAAGGAGTGAAATTTGTGTTAGATAAAGTACTATTCCATTCAATAATGAATAATTGGTTAGAAAGCTAATATGTAGTTCAATGTGCTAAAAGTAAATAACACAAAGCTTTCAACATCAATTTTCATTGAACAATTTTTTACTCTAAACTTTTCCACTTTTCATTTTCTACAAAGTATAGTAGTGACTGTGAATGAGGCTTCCTATCTATCTAGGTTTATCTTGACTTGAGGTAACCTTTTTTGTTTAGGGTGAGATGTTCTAAAAATTGAAAATGGCTTGGGTTTGGCTTGCCAAATAATATTTTTTGATCAAAATTCTTCCAAGCTAAAAGCTGGTTTTTAGGAAAGGGCACTCTATGGCAAATCAAAATTAATAAAAAACGACCACCCAATTACTTTTTCCTCAAACTTAAGAAGTCCCGTAATCTAATCATTTAAAGGCTTGGAGTGGGTTCTACTCAGATTTCTTTCCCGTTACTTTTTTTCCTGTTTAGTGACTTTTGCCCGCAGGTTAAAACGGTTAGATGCATATGTATTCTTAGAGCTATATGTTACCCAAGTTTACACTTCTTATTATGATGTTACCTTCTTTCAAAAAGATTTTTTCAAAAACGCACACTTTTTATGTTACAAGCTTTCTTCTTTCCGTTTTTTTTTCAAAGAAGTAAATTCAATGATGATGATGACGATGATAAAGAAAAGAATGGAAAAGTGGAGTACTTTTTGTGTAACTTACCTCTTTTTTCCTCCTGTATCTCAGGAGCCTTTTGCTTGATCATTTTCTTTGCATTATTACGAGCACAAAAGAGACCCTTTTCCGTTGACTTAAGTTTTATCAAGTAGGATCATGAATCTTCTTTAGTCGTTCCCATTATTATTGCCATTGCCATTCCACTCAGGACCACATGCAAGCATCCATTTCCCCTTTCATCCTTATTTTACTGTACTCACTTTGTGGATGTCCACATTCTCTCAAAATGCCTTCTTCATCCACTTGTATCAAGCGACCAACTTATATTTTACATCCAAAAAGCAAGAGAAGTGTTATCATTATATTATATCATCCTCTGGTGTATATACATATATAAAAAAGTAAATTTTCAAGAAATTTACTAAGGTGGTATAGTGGTCTTTTCTCATCCTTCTTGCTTTTTCTTCAAAGAAAAAAAGAACCAATATGTCTTTATTCACACATGGTGTACATCTTTCCCTACTACTATTATTCGAAATAACAGTTATTTTGTTCAAAAACGGGAAGACATATATTATTTTGAATGAAAACCTGAACAAGGCAGCAAGCTGACGTTTGCTTGCTAAGTTTCTACTTGAGAGAAAGTGGAAATGGAGATAATACGCTGGTTTTTAAATGTATCACTTTGAGAGAGTAGACAAGACAAAAAACAAAATAACTGTACGCTTTTCATTCTTCCCTTCTCATCCTCCACAAACAAAACAAAAACAACTGAGCAAAATATAATATTGTTGTAAGTTGATTTCGTTTAAGAGACTACCTATCTTTTAGAACAACTTGTGTTCCTTTAAAACAGACAGAGAAACTGACTTGGTTCTAGGAAAAATACTACAGCAAGCTGTGAAGATATTACAACCAAACAACTATCAAACTTATGCGCATTATGGTTCCTTAAAGTCTACTCTTCCTCCGCCTTTCTTACCTAAACTTTCTTGTTACTGTACACTTACCTTTTATATATGTAGTTCTCTATCATTTTCTTTTATGTCTTGCCTTCTTTTACCACAAAGCACTATATTATGGGTAAAATACGACCAGTCCTTTTTCTTACACAGTCACTTCATAGAAAAGTCCACCTTTTGAAGTGTACTTATGGATGCTTTGTCTTTCTTGTTTTTGTTTTTGTTCGTGTGCCAAAAATCGTAAGCAACTATTGCAATATGCTGGAGTAAAAATAAACAGTCTTATTGTAAGGAAAAGTAAAAACGAGGAAAAAGGTAACTGGAATTTCTTAACATGTTTTATATAATGCAATAGTGGACTAGTTATGAAAATTCAGAATACGACAAAGCAACACAATTATGTGAAGGTAGGTTATTCAAAGACAACATCATTTCACAAAAAATGTCATTAATGAAAGGGAGAAAGAGCTTTAAGGTAGAATAGTATCTTTTTGTTTTAGAAGAACTACATGTGAAGGTAATTTCGTTAGAAGGTATCGTTTGAATATCATTCTGGTTGAGTAGTAAGTTGGAATGGCTGAAAACAAGTCTAGAACATCACATGAAATTTAATTAAGGCTGATGCGTATCTGATACAAAGTAAAAGACAGATGGAAGTTAGTAGGAGACGTATTTTGTAAAACGGATATTGATTTATGCCACATGCCAAGCTAATGAAAGTAGCAATATGCTTGCTTTCTGAACAAAACAATTTTACTTGTATAGTTTCATGAAACATAGCAAAACATTCTGATATATTCGCTTAAACTGATTTTGTGTATAGTCATAAAGTTTTAATTAGCAAGTAATAAGTAGAAGTCAGGGATCCTCTTCTTCAAAGGGATCCGTGTGTCAAATTGAGAATTACGATTGTAGTATATGCATGGCTAATAGACAAAATACATTCAACTATGAAATAGATGATATGCTATTAAGGTATTGTATCAGTACCAGTAAAATTAATATAAGAAAAATTTCATGTTGCTGGTTCTATTTTTTGGCATTCATAGAATTTTAAAGACATGTCGGCGAAGAAAAAAAAGTTATTTTTATTTTCATCAGTCACCATGATCTATTCAGTACGTCGTTTCATTTCTTTTGCTTTTCCAGTTACATCTTTACTTCTTCATAGTCGACCTGAGCTCATGGATGGAAGATTTAAAAAAAAACAAGTTTTAGAATCTCGGAGGCATTGTTTCAGAAAGTAAATGTAACGTTCTCGACTCAAATGCTAGGCTGGGGTTTGTACAAAAAATTGAGAACCAAATATGACAAGATGATATGATGATGGCTGCATGCACTTGAATTTTAAGGTGACAATATTTTACGCAAGTGAAAATCCTATATAACAACTTTTTCCAGGGATTCGGTAGGAGTTGAAAGCACTATAGGGTTATATTTTATGACTTTCTCGATCCACAGTTATCTTATGTATTCCTTACTCTGTAAGCCACATCAGCTTGTCTGTTCAAACTGTCACTGAAAAAGAAAGAATCTTTATTATATTGATGAAGGTAATACAATGGATTTTTCGTTTGTCTGTCCGTCTGTATCTGAAAAAATCATGTATCAAAACTTTAATTTCAAGAAGAAATTTTGATAGCTGGTACAGGAAAACGCCTGTAATTATAGTTTATAAATTCTTCGGGATACTCATTGTAAGTAGATGAAAATTCCACCACACAAATTCTACGCTACGGAGCTTTGTTCATAAAAATGTCAAGAAGAGTTTGGATTTTTGCTTTTTGGATATGACATGGGTATAAGAAATATAAAAATCAGTTCTGAACGTAACTCGAAGAACGAGTAAAAATCGGTTGAGATTGAAGCACGCGTTTGAATTTTATATGCGTTATATATGTAAAGAGAAAGAACGTAGACAGAAGCAAGCACATGTTTCACATTTACTGGACGACAACTAGACAACGCTTTGAAGAAAGATTTACGAAGGTCTGAAGTACAAGGGAAAACGGTCAACATGTAACTTGAATTTGAGATGACTCGTCGAACCATATGAAACTGAAGCTATGGATGAGCAATGGGGGTTACAAAACGTTTAAAGTAGCTTTTGGCAAGAAATCGTTTGCCTCTAAGTCGCATTCTCTAAAGCTGGATATTTTAAAAGATTTTTTTAGAGTGTGAAATTTTCTTTTTTACTCTCGTTCTCGTTGTTCTGGTCTTGTACGTACATACCTAAACTGTGAAATATATGCATCAAAAGCTGTGCATCAACATTTGTTGCCAGAAACGTAATGTAAATTTTGTCTGTAGACAAAAAATTCAATGTTCTTCCTGTACTTAGAATACTTTTTTTTCTTGCAAGCTGCTCTTTCGTGCATGGCATGTTTTAAGAAAATATTTTCACAAATATCTGCGGAAAAGTAGGTTCCTGATTTTTTACCACTCCAGTGCCCCTCATCTCATATTGTACTATTTTGTCATGTAGGAGGATATGATGATACCTGGAATTTCCAGGAAAGTGTCACTCTTCCGCAGCCACATGAAATGTTCTGTTCTAAGAGACATCAACAACAGAGCAAAAGCTACATGTTAACCATGCTACCACGTACTTTTGTCTTATCAGCAGTTGAGAATCTTTTCGTTCTACTCTCATAAACATACATACATACTAAAATTTCTATTCCGTAGAATATTGCTAAAATTCAGTTATTAAAGACACTTGTGATACATGGATGAAGAAACCCCAGAGAAAAACGAATGGGTAACCTGTGTGTTTTGCTACAATTGCGATAGCGTTCAGTCAAGAGGGGAGGATGTGAGAAGCTCGTAACTTACTCACAGCAATTCTCTTTTAGTTGGCAATGCATTCATAGAAGACCCATATAAAGAGGGTTGACGTTTCCTTGCCTCATCGTCTTGGTTCGTCGAGTGGTTACTGTTTGGGAAGGGAGAGAGAAGACAGAGTTACGTCGAAAGGGAAACATACATAAATATTTTTCTCCTGAGCGAGAGTTGGAGCTTCCAGAAAGTTGTACCACCGCAACTTTTAGGGCAATATTATATGATAGTGGGAGTCGAAGTCAACAACTTGCCCGCATATTTACTGAAATTGCAGTCATACAACTGCACACTTATACACGGCATGGCAAGAGTAGGAAGCATCACCATTTTATATTATAGAAAATAGGAATTTGAAAACTGTGAAAGGAATGGTTGGTCTTAGAGTGAAAAAGAGGGGAGAAACGGAAGACTGGAGAGATGGATAGTTTTTACGGTTACTGGATGAATAGATCGATCCACTACTACCCAAGTGTCTGTCTGACTTGTCTCAAAGTCTCAACGTGTACTTACGTCAGTTCATATCAAATGAACATAACCACCACCATCACCATCATACATCAGAAACAGAAAATAGGACGGTTCTAATTGCATGTACAACAGAAAAGTCTTCTTGAGAAAATATGTAGAATATAGTAAACTAGAATTAATCGGAAAAGTAACCAAAAAACTTGATTTTGTAAAAAATAGCTAAGAAGATAGATACTGTTTGTAGTAGAAATAGTTGGTATTTTTGGTTAGGATTGTGATGCACACAGAAAAGGCACAGGTTTTTCTACCGTCACCCTCATCCCAAAAGATCACTGTGACATGAAACATGGACCCAAGACCCACATACATGATATGCTTATTGTAATTCACTTCTGGAACCACAATCTCGACAAACCAAGGGAGCAACCAAGTTTTACTGAAATCTCTAATTGGGAACGTGCCATGATGTATGAGCCGAAACTAATGTAGGTACACATACCAGTTTGCTATCGAATGTTTCTTATTGCTATTCAGGATCAGAACATCAAAAAATGCAACTTTTACTTAACTGATATTAGAATTCTGTGTAAAATAAACTGCCGGTGTTCTTTATCATTGAAACTTTTTTAGTGTCGGCGTCGGCATGAAATGTGATGCAGATAGACAATTTCGTATGTAAGAAGATACACAAGTTTTTGAAGAAAATTAACTTTACCCTTGCTTTTATTGATGGTACTGCACTGGTTGTGCATGTTTATACAGGCAACATTTTGTTTTCACTTTAAAATGATTCTGACTGTAAAGGCATTCTACATCGTTTTTAGAACTTTTCGGATATACTTTTAAAATTGAAAAACCTCAAATACCACTGGTTGAGTTTGAGTTAGCTACAACCAAAAGAACATTGATTCCACCTCATCATTATGCAAAGCTGATTTACAAAAGAAACCACATTCATGCAGTGTTATGTGGCAAAGGGAAAGCATTTCATCATTAAATGATTTCATGTTGTTCATGTTCATACTGGGTCGCAATTTTTTGAATTTTTAGGGTTAGGATCATTATGATATTATATGCAAATTTTCTATAATTATCTGTTTAGAAATAAGGGAAATGAGAACAGGCTCATGAGTTTGAAAGCTATATACGAAGGAAAAATATAAAATGATTTTGTTCTTAGTTATAAAAATACAAGCACACATTTGGGTTATGACGATAATATAGAGATTGCAAAATAATCAAAATGAGAACGCGGGCGGAAAAGAAAATCTGTAGATTATTACCCGCTGTTGTACAATATAATTCCTAGCAGATATGATATCGTAGCGTGTATTTAAATGCTCTACTAACACCCACTAATTGCTTCCTATATATCAATTTATAAGTTCATTCCGGCGCAGCTTTCTTTAAAATTTTGGGCTGGGATTGGGAGTTGGAAGCACACATGGATAAATAAAACTAGAAAAAACTAATAACAAACTTAGATATTTTCCGCTTCTCTCATATTATTTTCCCTATTTTTCAAAAAATATTAACCAAAGCCTGCAACGATTATACACTATACTTGATGCGTTTTATCTTTCGTCGATCATTTTGAAGGAAAGCGAGATTAAGAAATGTGATGAGAATTCTCCGCATGCAATTTTTTATCCGAGTATGTCTTCCACTTGTTTTTGTGATAGAATAAAATGAGAATCCTAATGGATTTTTTTCTTCTGTTGGGAAATAAAAAGGAAGAGACTACACACCATATTATTCCATAATTATTCCCTTAAATTGTTGCATATTTAAGAACCTATCATCACCACGCAAAGGGATCATCATCATAATAATATGCTGATATTATACATGAATTTGTATAGATACTTGGATTTCCGTATTTTAAAAGATATCTGGAGATGATATAGAATAATCTCTTTTATTTTTATGATGATTGCAATAGAACATCATTGTACACACGTATCTCACAAACACTATATTCACCAGTAAATCTGCAAAAGGTATTCTATGGGATTAAAAATTACTGCTTTCTTTGTTGGAAAATGGAAAAGCATAAAATAAGTTTTGTCGGCTTTTCTTTTGTATCTGTCTCGGCGCAGTCAACTACAGACAGGGAATTAAACTTTCTTTTTTTGTTTTCCCATTTTTACTGCTTTCTTATGTAAAAAATCAAGTGAAAATGGTTAAAGTAAGAAAGCTAGAATGAAATGAAAGAGGCAACTGAAAGTTTCATCCTAACCCGGCATTTCTTAATACGTTTTATGTCATGTCATATAGAAATGTATATAGCTATAAGGAAAGGAAAGAAAGCAATACCAGCTTTTTCTGGCATCTGTTTGTACCACTCACTTGATTCTTGTCTTCTTGTTAGTTTTCTCAAAATTAACATCCGCGTTTACATACTAAAACGAGAAACTGAAGAAAACTTAAGAAAATCTGCAGAAAAAAAAGAAGAAATCTCTGCATTTTGAGCTCTGTCCCATTGTTACACTATTCTATCCTCATAAAACCGTTCTGGAATACCAAACAAGTTTTCTTGTGCCATCTCCATAATATTATACCCTTTTTCCATTTCAAGTTTTGTTTGTTTGTTCTGGTGGTGGGTTACACCGGCTGCTATTCTGCGAGAATGCATGTGAAACTTGTTTTTTGGATGATGGCAATGATGGTGATGATGATAATGATATGGTATGGTGTTAAATCTGCATTTTCCATTTCTCACTTGTCCCATCAACAAGGAAGTACAAGATGGTGTAATTCACGTTTAATGGAATATCATCCGACACTCATCTTCCTTCTTTGGGTAGTTATTTACCATCATCATCCATCCGGATTTCTCTCTTGTGAGTACAACAAGCAACATAATAGTTCTCTTAAGTTTTCATATTTACTTTCCCTCTCTGAATTACTATTTCCCATAAAACCCATGAAGAATGGAAGGAATGGGTGGTTAACATGTTTGTAATGTGACTTATATATCTTCTGTATGTGTTCCAAAAACGAAATCTTTTTGTTTACTCAACTTCCAACCAAACAAGCAAAATATATTGTGTGTATAATAGATGCTCAAAGTGCTGAAGTTTGCTTTCCCTCTAGCGTTGAAGCATCCGCCGTTTCCATATTATAATGAGATTTTAGTTTTTGTCCTTTGAAATAACGATAATAATAATAGTGACAAAAAAGCAATAATTGAAAATAGATGAAATGAGCTTACAGGATAAAACAAAATGTTGTACTATGTACCATACCATGAGCTACAATAATGAAACGAATGAAACAGTTGGCTTTATGAAACGAAATGAAGTGAAATATGTTTTCTCACTGTGACTGTTTTTCTGCTTCAGAATAGAAAAGAACCCAATTTGGTTCTAAAGTGAATACAAAATGCAATACATTGAGGATTGGAATGTTGTTGAGGAAGCATAAAAAGTAAAGTAAAATTAATAGAAATGCAGTGCTCTTTAGTAAACGCTAGGCTTTTGGCACACGTCACTCAAAACACTAGCTTTCTTTTTCACTTGAATTGAATTTTGCAGAAAAGAAATTAGTCTGCTTTATTTGCTAAAATTGTAGCTTGAACAGCGCTGCCTTGAAACTTGGTTTGTTCACTTTTTCTCTCTGAGTTTGTTGCTCGAGTTTTTTTCTTACCTTCATTTGTCAGCGTTTAAGCCTTGACATGAAATTAATAAAAATAGAATATGTATTTACCAGTTGAGAATGACTTGTTTTTACACTCAAAATCATCACGTTTTTTTGGCTCTTGCATTTTTACTACCGTTTTTTTGGTAGCTGCCAGAAATCAAATTTAGAAAGGAGAAAGATTTAGAATAACAAATGAGATGAGAAAAACACAGCCAGTGAAAGCATTTATAAAAGTAGAATAGAAAGGTGCATGCACACAACATTTTATACACATTCATTTCTCAAACACACATACCTATAACTTTTTGCTATTTCTTCAGGTACGACGGAGGTAAATCCATTTATGAGCTGAAGGAAAAAGATAAGTGACATAATCCGCTGGTAAGTCCCACAAATAAAATGACATTCTCATAAAGGCATACAAGTATATTACAATCTTTGAACAAAAAATAGTCAGAAAGCATATAAGCCACCAGGAGAAACTTTTGGTGCTCCAACTATATAAAACACCGACTTTCACCTGTCATCTCGAAAAAAAGTCATATTTTTTTCTGTAAAAATGTAAATTAAATATTAAATATTTAAGCTTTGTTATTTGGTACTACTGGTCAACATGAAAATTTCAATAGTAATAAAAATAGATTTTATAGTTGGTATTCTGTGCATTTTTTGCATTTTAAATTAAAGTTATACTTAATTCGAACGAATCTTTACATCAAGCATGACTCATCACTATGTTAGAGCCAGAGCAGCATCCAAAATCCACAGTTTCTATTCTTCGTACTGTCTAAAAAAAACAACGAAATGTTTGAATTCTGTCGAAAAATATCGGATAGTGGGCGAATGTGTCCCCTGAGATGATATTGAAAGAACAACGGTTTTGGATCCTCTTCGATTTTTTTTCAGTCAGACTTAAATTGTATTTGCGAAGATATGATACCCAAACACAATGGGAAAAATCAACATTGGATAATGCGAATAAAATGTATCATGCATATAATGGTTATAAAATAGAATCAGTTGAGCCTTGAGCTTGTTAATGCATTATAAACTTTATCCATTTCATAACATAA
>JAQFXM010005245.1:0-15354 GCA_034693345.1 Entomobrya multifasciata | reverse complement strand
TCAACTGAAACTTTGCACAACAATGTTTCTATAGTAGGGCTACTTACCCACCAAATTTGAGCCCATACTGTCATGTTAAAATTTTTTTGACCTTTGACCTAACTTTGACCTGGGTCAATCGATTTTGCTGACCAACGAACTCATCCAAGCAGGGATCCATTTGTATCGATTGGTGGAACCAGATTTTGAAAATCTTGATTCGCTTTTGAGTTATCGTGCAGACAGTCAGACAGACAGACAGACAGACGACCCGACCATCCTGTATAACTTGCTTCGAAGTCGCAAGTTAATAAGGTAATGTTTGATCCATTTACTACAAAAAGACAAAAGTTTTTACTGTACAATTCACAGTTTATTATAAACAAATTTTCGCTAACAAAAACAATATTTATTTAGTTTCCCTACTGGTTAGCATTGGACCTTAAATGTGCCACCAAATTTCCCTGCTTGTCAAAAAAGTTACTGAATAAGTACTTATTCAGAGTTCCATAGCACTTAGAAGGTTTTAAATTCGACTTTTGACGACTTCCATATGTTTTTCTTATGGGGATTGCCACATCATTAATAAAATTACCATGTGTCATATTAAATTTTCTATATGTTTCAAAAACATCGTACAAACTTCCATTTGGGGCTGTAAATGAGTCCCCTGCGCCGTGAATAACATGAATTCCATAAGGATCCCTTCCTAAGTACTTGCAGTATAAGCCTCTATCACAGTTTTTATTAAAAATGTGATACTCGCACGTCAGCAATTTGTGAAGACCTTAGATATCCACAGAATTGGATTTAAAATAGCTTGTCATACAGAAAAATAAGTGTAGTTACCTGGATTGTAATAAAGAAGAATGTTAATGACACGTTGCACTGTCTGCAATACATAAGTCCTAGTGTACACGTCATGTAAACGTACGAGTTTCTCCTCCCAACCAAAATGTCTCATTTTGGTCAAGTTCATTAAAAGAATGCCTGTATTTAAGCCTTTTGGGGGAACGTGGGGAATGTCTGCAAAGTATATGAGACTTATCAATAAATTTTTAAAGATTGTTTTTGTAAATTATTTCCAAAATTCCTTACCCGCAAAGCTTGCCTTGAAAGCTTCTGGATACTTTGTATTGTCAGCTTCTAAATTTCTTGGGATACCAACCAACTGGTAGTTGTCCATTTCTCCAAAAACTTGCCAATATTTTGCTATATTTCCTGTCACAATTATATCGGTATCAAAATAAATAATCGAATCCACATGTGGTAAAGCCGACTTTGGTTTAAAAAAAATACAAATGCATCAATATACATTCGGTGATAAAGAATTTTCTTGTTAAATGCAATGCCGTTTTAAGCATTACCGGGAAAAATGACCGGACAAATCCACATCTAAACACTTCATGGTATATCATTATCTCATGATATTTTTCAGGTATACATAAGTGTCGAATTTATTGCAGGATAAAATGACATATTTACGTTTACTCCTTTGAAAATACCATTTTTGTATCCATATTCAGTCAATTTTTGTAAGAAATAGGACCTGTCTTCTAAGTGCTCAAGGAAAATGTGAAAATCCACTTCAGATACCCCATTTAATTGGGCCGATATCAATACCGATTTTATCATTACAGATGTTTCCTCATTTGATTTGAGTGAGTTTGGTTTATAGCAGCTTACTGTTCCAACCACTACACGTTTGGTGGCCTTGTTAAGCGTATTGTTGTTGCTTTCGCTGTACAACGTAAAAATGACCAAGTTTAATTCATACGAAAACTAATTTTTTGTTAGTATTGACACCAGAAGTTTTTACAAGCATGCGTAAACTTCAAGATGCTGCAAAGCAGGCAATGATATTAAACTATCATATCATACGGTATACAAGATTTTGATAATCAATGCTAATATATTTTGAATTACCTCTCACTGCAAATGTATAATTTCATCATAAAATATGAAAAGAAGAGCAATACAAAAACTAAAATAGCAATGTGTCGCAAAAACACTTTTGCTGTCATTTTCAAACTTTCTATACGACTTCTGTAAAGAGGATATTTTATTTTATCTAGGATCTTATTCCGTTCAATGATCAAAATAACTATTTTACAAAAAAACAGGTATGAAAGTTTTAGGAAGTGAACTAAAGTTATTTTTATAAATCTTTCCAATAATATTACCAGAAATCTATATGCAAATAATTCAGTAAAAATATTGAAATCAACCTAAAGCCTCGGTATAAAATGCAAAATATCTTTGTTTTGTAAAAATACCCCTAAACATAAGTTCAGGCCCATCGATAAAACATTGTAATTGAAACAAAGAGACCTGCAAGATTTTCATGTTATGAGAATATACAATGAACGATAAATTTATTGAACTTATTTTCCTCTTACCATTCCAATTACAGATTTTCACAGGTAAGCCATTTAATTTGCACACTATCAATTACACCTTGACGCTGCACATAGTTGTTTCTAATTTTATGGTAGTAAACAACATATCCCTTAAAGAGAACGTAGACTCAGATTTACTCTACCATGTAAAAAATATGTTTCAACATTGTGTATTTTATACACTGGATGTATCTTACCTGGTTAAAACTTGAGGTAGAAAAATATTACAGCTTGATGATTAAAGTAGCCACTGAAATTTGCCAGCAGTAAAGCCTGATCACACTTTATAATGATACAGGTGTACTAAATATTTTATGCTCGTTGTAAGCTTAAAAATCCTTATATTTGAACATATCTTTATGCATTAACATAGTTATTTCTTTTAAACTAGGGTTCTGCAAAAATAAGCAAAAAAGTTTTAATACTATTTTCATAATAGATTTGCATGTCGTTTACATTTCATATAAGTTTTAAACATTTTTCAAATGAGGACATGCTAACTTAGCAAAAGTCGATTTGAAGCAATCGCAAAGTTAAGTTAAGCTTTGTAGAGAAAATAAGTCAGAAAAATATTTTAGTTCATTGAACTGAAATACTTTGAGTTTGCTGGCATAAAGTATGTTTATATCTCCTTAAACATAAACAAGACACATAAATATTTCTATTGTTGTCATCTTTCATTAACTTAGAATAAAAAATTGAATACGGCTAGAAAAAAGAAATACTAACAAGTCTAATCGCAAGTATTACCATTAGGTGTCAATTCAAATTTAACTTCCTACAATTCAGTAAACTATATGTGAAATTAGTAGTCAGTTTCTTATATTTTTGTTAATAAAATCCTTATACCTGTAAAAAGTCAATGTTTTGTTTTTTGTTTAAGAACGTTGGACAAATTTATCCAAAGTTTGGTAGAAAATATGTACCAGCTCAAACAAAACGCTTTTTCCTTTCTGTTGGACTTTTTAAATTTATATAATTTTACGTATCGTAGTTTCGCTAATAAATATAGGCTTTGCTGGCATAATAATTCAGTATTGATGATATTTACACACAATGCCCCACTAGTAAGGTAGAATTACCATCTGAGTACGAAATAAGCAACATATTCGCGTTGTCAGTATTTTATATTAAGTATAACGACATCATTGGTAGTTGTTTTAGATCGTATGCTGGTTTTTTGAACTGCAAGGTAGTCATATTTTATCAAGTTTTCCTTCTACATTAAAATAGACATTGTTGTTTCAACAAAATTAGCATTGCGACTAAGAATCTCACTCTTTAATATTCAGTTAAATGACTAGTTGTCAGAAACTAATCAAAATCACCAACCCAAATTTTTATTTTCATATTCAAATATTTATTTTTGTATCATGACAGATATAATAAAGTACAACGACATATTTTTTAGGAAAAAGGCTTTATACTTTTTGGTATTTACATTTTTTGCAAGTCTTATAATAGGTATGTTACATTTACAAACTAAACAAAATTCTTTGAGTCAAAACTACATTCCAAATCAAGACGACATTTTTCCTCGTAAAATCGCGATAGGTATAGTCATGTGTCGCGAAAATAATGACACAAATCCACGAGAAGAGGCCAGTGTACTAATTAAATCATTAATTTTATCTGCAAAAACATATGGCATTATTAATACCTTAGACATTTATATGTTTCTGGAGCATCTACAGGATTCATCCTTTTACACAAATATACTAAATGTAAGTTTCAAAGAAATAGTTTTTTTGTCCTGTGACAATTTTCATGCATAAATATCTTCACAGGAATTCGGCCAGCTACCTAAAAAATTGAACGTACAGTTTTTCTTCAAGTCAGCTATGGATGCGGTTCCTACTATTTATCAAGACCAATTTTATCACGGTTCGTCATTTACTAAATTTCGATGTGCAAAGCTGCGCATATTTTTTCCGGTAAGACTATAAAACTTAAATTTCCCTTATTTCATTTTTTGATTTATTTTATAACCCATTCTTTAGTCTATCCTTCCACGTCTAGATGCTGTCCTTTACTTAGACATAGACACCATAATAACGGGGAATTTGGCTATGTTGTGGAATCGTTTTCAAGAAATGGATCAAAATCAGCTTATTGGAATTGCAAACGATTACGAAGATCATTCTCCTAGGAAATCCGCTTGGATATCTGGTAGGACGTCGAATAACTTAATTTATTTTTTATTAAGTTTAGGATCTAAGGTTTCCCAATGCGTTTCCATAGAAATACCTATACCACCACCAAAAGGTTGGAACTCTGGCGTTCTTTTAATGAACCTTACAAAAATGAGGGAAATAGGATGGGAAGCCAAAATAATGAGAATTCAAAACGACTACTCCAAAATTACGGATGATCTTAACGACCAGCAGCTGATAAATATTTTTCTGTACTACAACTCACAACTTCTTTTAAGGATACCGTGTTCTTTCAATTTTAGGGCACCACACTGCGCGGAAAATTCAATTTGTAGAAGTGCTGCTGAATACGGTGTACATATTGTTCACGGAGCAGCATCTCACTTTAGTCATAATAAAACATTGGGGGAATTATATTTAATTTATAAAAATGCAAACCTAAGAAACTCTACTGCTAAACAAATATTACTATCAGTCTGCGAACGGTTTAAAAGTAATACCAAAATGGAAACAAATATTCTGAATAGCCGGTTGCCATCATGTTTTGGATTAATGGACAAAATGATCCGGAAAATATATAATTCATTACCGAATGAGTCACTTTCAGGTTAATTTTTAAAAAATACACAGGTTTGCAGCAGTTTGGTATATTTCATCAACGCAAAAATTCTCATCTTATCGGATCAATTATGTTTGTCCAAGTCAAATGTTTAAAAAACTTCATAACATATCTTGATTACGTTTTCTACGTAAATCAAATTATCGTGAATAGTTTAAAAAGGAGACAACTGTAATCATAAGGCATCATGACGCTTACATTATGTGGTATGGTTGTCTTAAATTTCACTGACAATGTAAACTTTATGTTTATGAACCCCCATAAGAATAAAAATCGAGAAAACATGAGAGAAAAATTTTGCATTGTTTTTTTTGAGTTGTCATCAGTAAACTAAAGCCCGTATTTTAGGATTTTACTTAGTCAAATAAAACTACTTATTTAATTAGACGCAATGCTGTTATTGTAGGAAGTAACTTGATAAAAAAGAAAATTAAGAAGGTCGTTTTGAACGTTTATAGTTTCCTCAATAAACTAACTGATTAGAACACACCTGTCACATATTAAGTAAATAAAATATGACTAGTTTAGTAATATGCAATACGTAGGGCATTCCAAAAGAATCCGACCAAATTTAAATTCAAATATCTCAGCAAGTTGATAACCTATAAATAGGATCGTGGTGTGATTTGAAAGCCAGGATTCCAAATTAAAAACATATATAAGGATGTTTTCCTTGCTGTCCAAGTGCAGGAATAACAGTTCATGAAAAAAAATGAATTCAAAAACTAACGAATATATAAGCTTGAATGCGCAAAATCAAATTTCAGTGAAAATCATGCCTTCGAATATTAAAAGTTATACTCATGTCAGACTAATGGTTACCACATATTAAACGTCCATTTTATAAGAATATTTAATGCCATGAACTATGATTTAATTCTTTCATTTAGTGGGCTTATATCAAGTTGAAAAATGGGTAGCAAAGTTTCCGCAAAAACCTGGGTTTTGAACATGCACCCACTAATACAAAGTATGAAGAGCTAGAAAAAAATCCTTTTGCAGATTTTTAAGTTAGAACCTTGGCTATCAAATCATACCACGTTGCGGTCTATAGATCACAAACTTGCTGAGATATTTTAATTTAACTTTGGTCGGATTCTTTTGGAATGCCCTACGCATATTCAAAAATATATCATATAATAAGAGGTAAACGATTTGGGAAACAAAGTATTTACGCTATAGGATTAACCTTAAGTGCTAACAACAAGAGAAAAAATTAAATTTTTACAAACGCTAAAAAAATCCTTGTAACGATTGATGTTTTGACAATGGTTCATGATGTTATAAAATCGCCTTGGGGATGCATAGAATAAACTCTTCTTATGAATAAAGTAATTTGCGGATGATAGTTTATGTGAGAAATTGTAGTTTATTATGTGATGCAATTTATCCATTACTTCATATGCACATCAGAATTTTGCATAACAACACAGGAAGTTTTCTTCCACCACAAAATACGTTATCGCGTTAAATGTTTGAAAATTATATAGTCAAACGTTTCGTCAGAGTCAATATCATTATTATTTTAATCATTGTTTGGAATTAAAAGTTAAAATATATGCTGCATTAATTCTTTGCAAAATCATTTTTATTAATGTTATTTCAACTTGAAAAGTACGATTCATGTGCTTTTGAAGCAATTAACGTTAGTGCTGTGCCAATGAAAATAAAATAATAAATAATTTTTACCAACAAAAACAAGCTTTTATTATACTTCAGTCGTTCAATAATAGTTTAAAACCAGTTCCCCATTGTTATCAAAAAAGTTATTAAATAAATACTTATCTAAAATACCATAGCACTCAGATTGTTTCACATTTGGCTTTTGGGGACTTGCATATATTTTTCGTATCTTTTTTACCACATCTTCAACGAAATTACCATGTGTCATATTAAAATCTTTATACGTCTGGAAAATATCATACAAACTTCCATAATGTGCTTTGAATGTGTTTGCTGCACCATGAATAACATGAATTCCATATGGCTCGCTTTGCAAATAGTTGCAGTATAAACCTTTATCACAATTTTTATGGAAAATGTGATACTCACAAGTCAATAGTTTGTGAAGACCTTTGAATACGACAAAATTGGTGATCAGTAAATTGTCATTTACAAAACAGAAAACTTTTTTTTTACCTGGATTGTAATAAAGCAGAATGTTAACTAGACGTTGTATTGTCAGCTTATACAATCTACTGTAGTCGTCATAGAGACGTAGCAGTTTTTCCTCGAATCCAAACTCTCTCATTTTATTAAGTTTCATAAGAAGAATACCAGTGTTTACTCCTTTTGGGGGAACGTGAGGAATGTCTATAAAATTGTTGAAAATTACTCAAGTTTTTCAATAGATTTGTAGTAGAATTTGTGAAATTCGAATACCTCCAAAATATTCATTATAACTTTGTTCATAATTGAAATTGTCTCCTTCCATATCTCGTGGAATTCCCACGACTTGGTCGTCTTTCATTTTCGCAAAAACGTCCCAAATTTTTGCAATGTTACCAGTTACAATGATATCAGTATCAAAATAAATAATTGAGTCTACAGCAGGTAACGCCGACTGTTATGAAAGCAACAATTTGAAGAAAAAAACCAACAACCAAAATTTTAAAAAAATCATTTATGACTTCATGTAGAAAATAATATTCGATATCTTACAGGAAAAAACATTCTAACATAACCGCAACGAAGCTTGTCATCGTATATCATTTCTTTGTGGTATTCTTCACGAATGAGAGTTGAATTAATCGCCGGGTAAAACGACATATCTACACGAACTCCTTTATATATACCATTTGGACATCCAAACTCTATTAGTTTTTGTGAAAAATAATTCATATCTTCCAAATGTTCAAGAAAAATATGGAACTCCAAGTGTTCAACGTTTGATAACTGGGCCGAAATCAGTACTGATTTGATCATCGTCGCTGTTTCTACGTTTGGTCCGTATGTGTTTGGTTTGCGACAGCTTACTGTTCCAATTACGATACGTTCACTAACATGGCAACACATTTGTTAATTATTTACATTTTCTGAACCAATATTTGGCAGAACTTGAATAAGAATATTGTATTATCGATAAATTTAGAATGGTTATTACGTTTTGTTGGATTTGTAAACATATGTAAGAACAAAAACAAATGCCAGGAGTACACCAATAAAGATAGTAAATTGTTTTATAAAATGTGATTTTTCCATACTTTTTTATTTTTAGTTAATGAAATTATAGCTGATTTCCCCCTAGAATTTGTTTCTCATAAACAATATTACTGGCGGATAATTTTGAAGTTCATAAACAACCTAAATTCAACTGCCTAACTTTAAAGATCCGGATTAAACTTTTTGTTTACACTGATACTGTTTGTCAAATTGAATAAATTTTCAAACAAAAGCTTACACAGATGTTTGGTATTAGTATTTAAAATGTGTAGACTCAAATACTTCGTGGCATAACCTCAATATCATAAGGACTTTGCTGGGTAAGCTGTCATAACTCTATTTCTCGTAATAAATTTGTCATGAAATGACAAAACTGCGGTTAATTCAACGCACCAAATATTAGTTTGATTAGAAAGTGTTTCAAATAGTAAATTAAAAAAAGCGCGTAAATATTGGAAGAATCTAGCATTGAGGTTGTTCATGTATATGATTTTTCCAATAATTATAATTTGGCGCCGACTTCTTTGCAAAGTTTGACCTATATCGGTAAACTGAGTGTTCAAAATTGACTTGATTAATGTGTATGGACTTGTTTTTATATTTCGAATATTCGTTGGATATATTATTAAAGGCTTGCACAATACAAAACGCTAAATGGCTTCTAAGCAAAAAAATAATAATGACATTTTCATGCAAATTTAGTGCTAAACATTGACTAATATTTTATTACAATCCTTATTTGTAGAGTTCGTTAACCGTTAAGTTATTTTCAGAGATGTCATCATCTAACAAACTTTCTTAGTCAAAAGTCTTCAAAAGCGGAACAACCGTTTTAGCTTAACTTCAACAAATAAGTGACTTTACAAGAGCTAAGAGTTAGATTTGTTTTAATTGTCCCATCCGAAATCTGCCCAATTGACAATCCTGTAATATAGTCGTAAATTTGTCATTTGTAAGAGTTCATTAGCACGACGAGAGCAATAATAAAATCATTATTTATATTGAACTTAAAACTTACGAACTAAAATCCACTGAAGTATATTAAATAGTTGTTCAAATTTTTTGAGAAATGCTGATGCATTGTAATATAAATTTTATTTATTGAAAGCTATGTTGGAGCTTTTACCCATATTTTATCCTTATACATGCTTAATTACAACAGGAAATATTAATCGGTACAGATTGCAGGTGTGAATTTGCTTGCTACCTATGAATTTTAATCTAAAACTCTAAACGGCGTACACGATCAACAAAACAACAAAGAGGTTATAAGGAATATGGAAAAATATAAAAAGCATTCTTCTATACCAAAGGGCAAAGCATATAATTTATACATTTTCCATTTATTATTTAGATACCGTGCTTTACTAAAAACTCATAATATACTATTTATTTGCACTTTAAAGTACCAACATACGGAAAAAATGCTCAAACTCTCACACAGCTTCTTAAGGTGAACACGCAGTTTGTCTTAATCCAGAAACAATTCCACCATGAGTCAATTGAAACACTGTTGCATCTTAGCCCCTACTTTAATCATATTTCAGCTCATCACTGTTGCCATTTATCAAATTTATTACCAAAATAGCGTTAAAAAACTACAAAATGAAATAGTAATCGGAATGGTTTACTGCCGAAAAAATGCGACTGTCACAAGCACAGACCCGTTTTTCATCCAAACTATTGTATCACTTAAATCTATCATTATTTCTGCCTATCTCTATAACATACATAAAATTCAAATGCATTTGTTTCTCGAACACATCGAAGAAGATGGACCACTGTTTCGTAAAATTGTTTTCAAGGAAATGGATGTTAAAAGAGTAATATTTTATTTGCACATACATTCAGCTTTGGAAAAGATTCCGAAAAAATACGAAGACTACATGATATATCACCACAGGTTTCGATGTGGTTTCACTCGTTTTTTTATGCCAGAGAGTCTACCAAATGTTGACAGTTTAATATATCTGGATAGTGATACTATTATTACAGGTGATTTGATGAAGCACTGGAATTTGTTGTCGGAAATGGATAGTTTTCAAATGGTAGCCGTTGGAAGAAATTCTCCAGTGGAAAACGCAAACTTTTCGGAAACTTATCTCAATCTGTTTGGAAGTAAGTAAATGTTTTTTAAATGAAATTCATATACGAGTGAAAAAAATAGTTTAATTTTTTAATGTCGTTATTATACTTTGCAGCAACACCTCACGTTCCCCCAACAGGCGTGAACACTGGTGTAATTGTGATGAACCTTACAAGAATGCGAGAATTTAGAATGGCTGAAAAACTTGAAAGAATTTACAATGATTATTCAAAATTTGTTACTTCATTGTCTGATCAGCGTGTGCTCAATATTTTGCTACATTTTAATCCAGGTTTTTTTACAAAAAATATAATTGACAGCTGTGTAAGGTTAAATTGGAGATGAAGCAAAATGTTTTAGAAATGTTTTGTTTATTAAAATACTAGAACTTTTGCTATTGATGCCCTGCAATTTAAACTTTATGGGAGCTGAATGCAAAGATGGTCCATTTTATTGTTGGCCGGCACATAAAGATCCCGATGGAGTACATTTGGTTCATGGAAGTGATCGCAGTTTTAGGAAAGAAAAGAGGTTTCATAAGATTTTTGAGTTTTATGAAAAGGTTGAAAGAAATTTTATAAAAAGCAATTGTTTCTTTAGAAAAAATTATTTTGTAAGTTGATAATTCTTGGTTTTTTAGTTTAATATTTCCACTCTATATGATTCGAATTATACCGAAACGTTAATGAAGCCAATTAGACAGGCGTATTCTAACACGTATGGAAACAACACAGCAATATGCGCAGGAACACTTGGAGAAGTTTTATTTAAAAGGTTTTGCAATTCGGCAGTCTAAAGAACTGCTCAAAGAGGCTTATATATATTAAGTATGTTGTGTCAGTACAATATTTATACAAGAGAGTGAAATGATGAAAATAAATCTGAGGATAATTTATATTGTGGAAAAATACTGCATGCATACATATTGTTGTATTATATTGCAATTTTTGCTTTTGCGTTTAATTTGTTCCCTACGTTGGGCCCCTAAGCCAACATGTACAAGTATGAAGACAGGAAGGTTATTTTTTCTTAAATAAAATATAAAGTAAAAAACAGATATTATCCCAAAATCTTACTTCGGATCAAGCTGGAATCTCTAATTATCATGCTGTATATTCAAACATGATTACTAGTATAAACATATTGTTAAAAGTACGAAGTGAAACAATTTCACATAATTTATGAGCAAAAGAACCGCTTCACAGAATATCTTTAATAAACTCAAATGTATGAATACGTATTTTGGGCTCATTAATGGTTACTTATTACATATACTGCAAGTTTAGCGGTAAAATAAGAGTTAACGATCACGTTAAGTAGTCATGAAAACGTGAAGCAATTAAAGTCAGTTATTTTTATTTCGATTTCGACAACATTCGTTTATTATATTCGTCATTCTTATATTATGTTAATTAACTCTTGGAAACGATTTGATAACTGTTGCTAAAGGAATGTTTCAAAAAATTTACATCCCAATCATAAAATGTTTTAGATAAAAGAGAGTTAAAGGTGGGCAACAACCTTAATGCTCCAGTTTGCTTTATGGTTAGCGTGATTACTGAATAAGGAAGTATAAGATGAAACACGAAATATGCATTGTCAAATATTGGAACAATTTATTGTTTACCAGCTGAGTTCCACACAAACCACTGTGGTTTCTTAGATTTTCAATATTTGCCATGGTGACATTTTCCTCCAAACATTTCGTATGATTTATGCTATAGCTATAGCAAACATAATAAAATTACTATAGACATTTATAGCACAAATTGCAAAATCAAGTTTAGTTCACTTAAAAAGCCTATTAGAAATACGTTTCAGGTCATCTGCTCTTTGTAAGTTTATTTATATTTTTAATAAAAAATAGTGATTGAATATGGAATGGAAAAATAAAAACGAAAGAAAAAGTTGCGAGTATTTCCAAAAAAATGTTTCATGGACCATTAAAATTGAATAAAGTACTTTACACAGAAGAAAGACAGTGCAGTATAACCTGAACAAATAGTAAAACCAAATCATGTTAAGAAATGTAGAAAATACGAAGATGAATTAGGAATCTATAATATGACATGAAAAGTCACGTAAAGTATTATGTTGACCCCAGGTGACCGTGGTACCTTGAAAAAAGTAAATCTACTTTGAATCTACAAATATTTCAATTCCATTTTTAGTCTGAACTCCGGATGAAGGCACCTACTTCCAATCCCTCCAAAAGGTTATCACATTTTCCATGATGTTCCCTCCAAAGTCGCCTTCAAATACGTCGCCTTTCCCCTGGATACCGTTTATTTGTAATTTTTGGCTATTAATACAGGTGGCGCTGGTGTGACACCAAGGGGAGAAGTAATATTTTGGGAAAAAGGAACTCCTGTCTTTGGAAGGATTTATGGAGGCATAGCGTGTCTGTTAAGGATTTTCATCGATAATTAGAAGAACAACCTTCAATTAGATGATAGTTAAATATTTTTTACCATAGCAACACTAATTAGAAAAAATTGTTACTTCAATAATTTGACACGAAATACTGTCAAAAACCATAATAAATAGTGTTTGGGAAGCATTTTAAGGGTTTTTCAAATGAGAAAGCAATATGGGCTCTTGAAAATTTGATCGTATTACATTCTAGATCCAAAGCTTAATTTCAGATCTCAAAAATAATAGCACAAAATTGAATAAGAGAATTGTTTAAAATATGCTTAAACTTTACCATTATATTTTGCTGACGATAGAGTTCCTATAGGTTTTATATTGTACCATACAGGTGTGCATACAAAACTCACTCGTATTTTATTTTTATCTAAAAATATCCCATCTAATGAAAATATCAAAACATGTGTGTTCATACATGTTTAATTATTTTTTACAGAAATAATTGTATATTTATTCATTGCATTTTTATATATTTTCCTCCTTCGCGTACATATGTCTACATGGGTATTTGTAAACATGCATAGGTATGAGGTTTTCGTAAATTTTGTTCCATTTTTATTTTGTTATGTGCGTACAGTTAGAAGTTGGACTTGAAATTTGCATTGATAAAAAATATGATCTCATTCCTGGCTCTTTCTACTTCGCTGTCGGAATTTTTGACCTTTCAGCATCCTTTGATTTTACTATATCATGTTAGTAGGATCGCCACTATGAAAATCATATGAATTTTAATAGTATGCATTTGTAAAAGGGGATTTTAAAAACGTTTTAGTCGTTATTGGAATATTATAATTCGTTGCGTTTTTGACCACCTAAACCGTACGTTATTTTGTCCGTCGCGAAACTAACTTGATTTCTATTCCGAATTTAGATTTTATTCACAACCAAAGAGTATTTTTCAAGACTTCAGAAAAGAAAAGAAATTTATATGCACAAATATATTTATATTCATACTTTTTATCTATACTTAGTATAACTACTGCCATGCAAAATACATAAAAATACCATCGGGTAATTTAAACTTTTAGTTTGCCATCGAAAATATCGACATCGTTCTACATTATTATTTTGGAAAATAATAACTGTTTTGAATTATGTGAGATAACCCAGATGAAATATTAAATAATATACTATGTGCGTTTGTGAATGCAAATGGGCTGCAGAAATTTTTATCCAGAAAAATGGGTAAGGTAAATTAAAAATTTAGAAGTCATAATTTTTATCCAAGTGGTAAGTAGTGACAGTTTACTTTGTCGTAATATTTTGTTCGTTTTTGGATTTATCCTATGCCTCAGCTTCGGAATTTGGGTCGTCATATGTAGCATCATCAGGATACTGGTTGACACCTTGAGCATAGTTGACATCTCGGTGATATCGTTGATTAGCTGCTTTTGTTATGTATGAAGGATATGCAGGTACATAATTTACCGGTTTTGGTAATGTAGCAGCTTTGGGTGCATAGACACCTCTGGTATTGGAAGGCATTACGGACGGCTTCTGTTGATAATTGGTCTATTGGTAAACAAATAAAATATAGATTAAACCAGATTGGTTATTAATTAAAAATGTGTAAAGTAGAAGTTACCTGGGCGGTTACAAGATGAATCGTACAAATCAACAAAATTATCAGGGTTTTCGAAATTGGCCCAAAACCATTATGGTAAAATTGCAAATAATTCATTTCGATTTCAAATTTGGGAACGTGTGTTTTCCAAGCTGGAAAGTCAATAAATCAATTTAAAATGGATAAAATCCAAAATAAAAATACAAGTGTTGGTATTCTGAATAATCAATGTTTTGTTTAACTAAAAGTATTTCTCAGGAGGAAAAGTTACGAACCAACACGTTTACAATAATGACTTCCACTTTACAAATATTCACATATATATATGTACGCATCTGAGAAAATTTACTTTTGTAAGTCATGATGTCAATGTATTGTAATTAGTTATAATGCACGCATGTATGTATATAATAATTTTAATGAAGAAGCTGAAGAGGAAAACTAAAACAAAAAAGGGAACGAATTCATTGAAATTGTATACTTGAGCGATTGTTTTGAATTTCAATTAGACAAACTTTTTAACAAGCATACATTTTTGTTAAATTGTCGCAATATTTGCATTTTCTTTTAAACATGCTATTACACGGAGCCATTTGAATCACGACAAAATGGTAAAAATTGTTTTTTTAGCTGACGAATTGGAAAAAGGAAACTTCAGCAAGTAAGACCCACTCTCATATATTTTTTACTTTGACATATACTATTGTTCGTTTAAACTAAATATATATACTTGTTTTACTGATGACTTACAAGTTCTCATTGTGACACTTTTTTTGCTATATAGGCATTAAATACCTGATAGTGAAGCTAAAACATAAGCAAATTTAAATCAGTTAGTCAACACAATTAATGCCCGTTTGTAAAATATTGAGTGTATACATTGCAACCCATGTGTTCTTTCTGGGGGATGTTGGACTATTAATACCAGTTTCTCGGTGGTATCGCACGGGTCCCGTACTGTC
>JAQFXM010005244.1:0-15354 GCA_034693345.1 Entomobrya multifasciata | reverse complement strand
TGTGATGTATGCATTGCGAGGGTACTTCAAACAGCTCCACATGCCTTGCCAAGACTGAGAACGGCTCATTTAATATTCTTCGATTATTTGTCCAATTACGATTTATCTGCGGGCCTTCGGCCCTTGATAAATCATCAATTGGACGTCATAATCTACAAATATTAAATGAGCCGATGTTTGAAGCTGTAATATTACTTGCTAACACAGTGGATCCAAACTCAGAGCGAACAGAGTGGCGATTGTAAAATTTGAAGAATGTGTTAGGTGTTGACCAATCTGCTGATTGTTGAATGTCATGCAATGATACTCCTAATTTTAATGCAGATGAAGTTGATGACCCACGAATTGAGTGAGCTTTAAATATGCTAGTGTCAATGCCAGCCTCTTTCATGAACGCTAAAACCCACCGGGAAACAGTTGAGGAAGAAACAGGCTTATGAGGCTTTACAGATGATAGAATAAGTCGTTGAGATCTTCGGAATCCTTTCGTTCGTTCCAAATACACCTCTAAAACAGTCACCACACAAATACGTTTGTCTGCTTCATACTTGGGGAAAAATGAATCTGGTAGTGATCCTGGCCGAGAAGTTTTGGTTAAATGTCTGGGGCGAAACAGTAAGCCATCATTAGTACGGACCATTCCAGTCAAATCCAACGCACATATATCTGAACTTCGACAAGCTTTTGTTAAAGCAAGAAGGCTGACCAGCTTCTTAGACAGGTCTAGCAATGATAAGGCATTGTCATCTGATAAACTCTTGAGATAGGATAGTAACATACAGGGATCCCAGGTACAAACATAACGGGGCAACGGTGGACGCAAATTAAATACGCCTTTAAATAACTTCTTAATGGCCGGATCTGCACCAACGCTAAATCCGTTTCGATGAGGCAAGTAATAAGAAATGGCCGAGCGGTACAAATTGATGGTGTTATATTGCAACCCTTTTGTATACAATGATGATAAAAAGTTAATGATTTCTTCTACAGTAGCCTGAAAGGGATCAATGTTTTTTCCACCACACCAGCTACTGTAGGCCGACCATGCTGAATTATAGGAACGCTTTGATTTCTTTCGAATTGAGTTGGACATGAGTTCCTGAGCTGCTGGCGAAAATTTGTCACCATTTGCTGGCAGCCTGAGACTTTCCATACTGCCAGGGCTAGCCGGCCTTGAGAAACTAGTGGATGGTTGTTCCCGAGATGGTCCCTCAACAAGTTGGATCTCTGAGGAAGAAGGATTGGTACCGCTACACTCGACATTAGAAGTAATGGGTACCAAAATTGGTTTGTCCATACTGGAGCTACTAGTACCAACGTTGCCTTCTCTTGAATACATTTCTGCAGACACTTCCCCACTAGACAAAATGGAGGAAAGGCGTACGGTTCTAAATCCGTCCATTTCATTAGAAATGCATTGATTCCCGACGCCTTGGGGTCCGGTTTCCAACTGTAGTACGTGTTTAGTTGATGATTCGTGCGGTCGGCAAAGAGATCTACTTTGCAAGGAAAGATTGTCATGATCATTTGAAAAACTTCTGGCAGAAGCTTCCAGCTGCTGCGGTCGGTCTGATTGCGCGATTCCCAATCTGCTATTGTGTTCTTGATGCCCGGTAAATATTCCGCAACGATCCAAAGATTCCTTTGCAAAGCCCAACTCCAAATTTTCAATGCTAGTTGGTTCAGGCTCTTCGAGTGCGTCCCCCCGAGCTTGTTTATGTATGACACAGCAGTTTGGTTGTCTATTTTTAACTTCACTGACACTAATCCTACTTTCCAGAAGCACTGGAGGGCTAGAAATGAAGCATAAAGCTCTAGTTGATTTATGTGATTGTGTGTTATCAGGTCGTCCGCTGTCCATTTCCCCCCTGTTCTTATGCCATTGCATACTGCTCCCCAAGCTTGTAGGCTTGAGTCCGATTCTATTTCGAGCGAAGGATCTTCGTCCAAAACGGGGGATGAGAGAGAAAGATTTTCTATGTTTGACCACCAAGTAATTTCTTGCATTGTCTCCTTTGGTAATTCCATTCTGTGATCCCATTTTCCATTTCGGCGTAGTGCATTTATCAGCGCCAATTGACAATGTCGCACTTTGAGTGTACAAGTTCGCATTGCCAGTTTTGTTGCTGTTATTTGACCGATAAGCTTGGCTAATATTCTTGGAGTTGTATGAGAATGCTGTAATAGAGACAACGCATGGGAAACAATTTTATCTCGTTTTGAAAGTGGTAGTTGAAAAGTAAAACTACGTGTGTCAACAATGATTCCAAGATATTCCATTTGCTGCGAAGGAATTAGGACGGACCTTTCATTATTCAAAATAAATCCAGCTGATTCAAATACCGATTTTACACGACTACATTCTACTTGTCCTTTTTCAAAACTCTCACTTAATATCAACAGATCATCCAGATAAATTAGTAGTAATATTCCTTCTTGTCGAAGTAGAGAGACAAGAGGCTTAGTAATTTTTGTAAAACAAAAGGGAGCCGTAGCTAATCCAAAGGGCATGCATTTGTACTGATATGTTTTCAAATTCCAAGAAAATTGTAAATATTTACGATCTTGTTCGGATATCGGGACTGTGAAATATGCGTCCTTTAAATCTATTTTACTTAACCACATTCCTGGTTTCAGCATGTCACGAACTAAACCCACCGACTCCATTTTAAAATGTTCAGTTTTGAGGTATTTATTTAAAGGTTTCAAGTTTAAAATGGGACGCCAGGATATTCCGTCCTTCTTCGGGACAAGGAATATTTGATTTAAAAAATATTGTGTATTTGCTACTTCAATTGCATTCTTTTCGAGTAAACTTAAAATTTCTTTTTCGATTAGTGTCTTGTCATTTCCAAGTATATGAGGAGGAGGATTAAGAAAAGAGTTTGGAATTTCTACAAATGGTAAACTATAACCTCTAACTGAGTTCAGGATCCAAAGGTCACTTGTAATTTTCTCCCAATAATTCAAAAAATATTTTAATCTTCCACCCACGGGCAATTTGAAATCAAGTTTGGGTAGCTCACCTTTAGGAGATTGTCGGAAGGAGTTTGGCCCATGACCACGGAAGGACGCCTTTCCTCTAAAATCATAGGGGCGGCCTCTGAATTGACGTTCTCTGAATGGTGAGCGACCAAGCTTAGGACGGAAACTAGTAGGTCTGTGACCAGTAAATGGTTGGGTATTCATGCCCATTCCAAAATCCTTTCGAGCTTCCCCTGCCTCCTTGATTGATTTTCGGAGTGCAGTGCCAAATAAATCGGTTTCGCCCGCTTCTAGCTTTTCTTTTGAGAGAAGAGGTACAGCAGATGGGTTGATTTTGCCCATGATAGATCTCTGGCGTTGGTAAGTTGCCTGCGAATTAGCGTTTCCAATGTGCACTAATGCATGATTAATCGCCTCAAGAACTGAGTCAGGATGCATCAATTCTCTTTTTTCTTGTGCCGTTATAGCAGCTGCATGAATTGCAGAAAGGGGCCCTACAGCATCCAGCATCCTTGATTGAACCGCTTCCATTGCTAATGCCCCCGGTACCGATCTGATATTAATCCTTTTTTGAACGAGCAGGTGCTCCACTGACGGGTCGAGTGCAGGTACTGCCGCAGCAGGAACATTAGGGATAGGAAACTTGTCTTGAAGCTGTTGGCGATGGGGTTTTGTAAGGGATCTTTTAAGATACTTGGAGATAGCCTCCTTTGTTTTCTGTGGAGGATCCCAGGTTTTAGATTCTAGAGATGTTAGCGGATCAGTCTCAATATCGCTTTCGATATCCTCATCATCTTGTTCGACTTTTTCGTCTGGAACAAATGAAAATATTTTTAATGGCCTGCTTATCATTATCTTACGGAATGAAAGCACTCTTAATGTACCTGCATCAGCATTAACTGAAGGGTCATTAGAGGACGTTGTGGCCTCCCCGTGCGGATAATGTCCGGAGGGGATCTTAGGCGGTTCATCCAAGTTAATTCCTGAGACTAATCTCTGGGTTTCTGAGGAAACCAAAGATTTGATCTCCGGGAGTAGAGCAGACCTCAGTTGTGCCACAATTGTGGGGACAAGCGTTTGGGTAAGGTCATTACCCGATCCTGGACTTCGGTCATCTGGCATGGTAAACCTATAAGATTTTACTAAACAAATAGCACATCCGTTTAATTACGTCATAAATTTACCAGAAATATAAATGCAACTCATAATTTTTTCAAGGTTTCGTTAATTATTTTGTTAGAGATATTTTACGTGATACAAAGAACTTAATTTGAGATAAAAGCTGTTAAAAACAAGGTTAATTAGTACTTTCACAACCAATGATTACGGAGCTTCCACTTATACCAAGAGCTGAGAGAAGAGTGAAGAGGATGTTGGTTGTGCTAAGTCATATAGTTCACGTTGTATTTTTTACATGTGATGTATGCATTGCGAGGGTACTTCAAACAGCTCCACATGCCTTGCCAAGACTGAGAACGGCTCATTTAATATTTGTAGATTATGACGTCCAATCTACAGTTTTAATTTAACAAGCTTCCCTCGCTTCTTGAAAATCGTCGTACCTAATGATATCATTTAGTATGAAACCAGCCATGAATTTATTTGTGTCGTCTAAATTTTTACCATGATGATTTACCAATTTTCAAGTGGTTTTCCGTTTCTAGTATTTCAAGCAAATGTGCTGAAAGAACAATTTATTTCTCAATGTTATTTTTATTCTGTTTCCCTGTAAATAAATAGATTCGCATTTCAAAGTCTCTTTCCCTTTATTTATCCAGCCGTATTTGCTAAATTGTTCGCTAAATTTTTAATTTATAAAAGTACTACGAAATTTAAACTGAATACTGCCGTATTCAGAATAGATTGCAACTTTAAGTCCTTAGATTTTGTAACCATGCATTTTGTTAACCTTTTACTATTTCTCAAAAGGTTGCATGATAAGTAATTAATTATTTTTTACACCATTGTCCATTACCGTATTTCGTATAACAGCAAACATCAGACTCTAAATACAATGCGGGCTTCAAACGTTTTGCACTCTATTTAAAAACTGTTGCTAAATAACATTATAATGGTGCATCCCCATCCCGTCAAAAATTATTTGTTTTTCTTCCCCTCTGCTAGTTTCCCTCTGCTCTACATCATTCACATTTCCCAGAAATTCCAAGAATTCAACCAAATCTATTCAATAGTTGTTCTTCCTCTTCCCTATCCGTCTTCCCATTTATTACTATGCGAACCAACTAACCAACATACAAAGCATTTTATTCATCTAATTCTGTCCGTAATAAGCCTAATATACTCGGCGATACGGGCAATAAATAACTAATAGCCTTGTAATAATGATGGCATATTGTTTTTCCCACGAGGACTTACGCCAATGACGACAATGGTGATGATGAATTCCTCATTCTATTCCTTGCCCGAGCGATTCTGATTTCCAACAATTTTCGGATGAATGACACACGAATCGAATCGTGCATTCACTAATTCTTTCAGGCTTACTTGTTTTTAAAGCAGCAGTTTTTAGAGTCGTAGAATAATGTTTACATTGACTTGCATACCAAACTACCAAACGCCATTGCATTAGCAATCACCACAATTTTGCC
This sequence comes from Entomobrya multifasciata, assembly GCA_034693345.1. Classification (NCBI taxonomy): domain Eukaryota; kingdom Metazoa; phylum Arthropoda; class Collembola; order Entomobryomorpha; family Entomobryidae; genus Entomobrya; species Entomobrya multifasciata. The sequence goes on along the minus strand of JAQFXM010005244.1, from coordinate 9,760 downwards.
AGAATGCTTACTTTCATTCATGCATGAATGATAATCATGTGGTCGCCGTCGCCGCAATAATAAATTTTCTTCTGGCTTTGTTAAAACATTAAAACGTCTACCCGCATATTTGATACCCACTCAAACCAAGTCAGTCTTCTCTTGAAAATTATTAATAACTAAATGTGTTATTCAAATGGTTCAAAAATTAAATTACAGCCAAGTTTATATGCAAAAAGCTGTCAGGCCAATGCTGTATTCTTGCACAGAAAGTTACCTAAACTTAAATTTAACGTTACCTCATTCGACAGGCTAAGCACTTTTACTTATAAATCATCGCCGTAAATTTAAGAAAACTGATTATATGCAGGTTCTAATGTAAAATATGCTGTAAATATTTTCACTGACTGTGCTACAAACAAAGTGCAATGTAACGACTATGATTATGTATTTTTATGATGACGAATATTGCCACTGTGAAATATGACGGTCTAGCTATGTGATCTCTGATGAAGTTTCCATCTTGTCAGGTGTATTTTTAGCAGCACCGAACCGACAACAACATTCTTCTTGTAACCAAACCTTCTAGGAAAACGCGACGGACCTGAACTGAAAAGAGTTCAAAATTTATGGCATAACGTTCAGGTTTCATCTTCACGGCTGGCGTGATCATCATCATCATCATCATTTATATTACAACGCAGAATAGATCTGCTTGCAGTACATTTATTCACCAAAAAACAACACATTTTCTCAAGTGTGGAAAGACATAAGTAACCTAACCCGGTCGGTTGTCGGTGGTGTAGCCGTAGTCAGTAGCATTAGATCAAAATATTATGAGAGGAAAACAGAATGTGAAAATGGATAGATAGATATTGGATTGATGATGATTATGACGGTGATGATGAGAGACAGCTGCTGTCTTCTTTTCAGTGAGAGTTTGAGTCCACGTTTTGTCTGCATCTCTTTCTGATCTGATCTGCTTTCTCTCTCATATGAACAGTCTTGTTTGTTTTTTCTGGATGCTTTTCTATCCATCTTTCTCTCATGCAGTAATAATGACAATGACGCTAGTCGTGCTAGTGGTGGTAATGATCATCCTCATCATCATGACTATGACCATCATCGTCCTGAGAACATAACGCCAACGCCAACTTAAGAGACGGTGGAAGAGTAACGTCAAAAGATTGCAATAATATAAATTGAGTTTCTGTCTTTCCAAATTCCCGTTCCTCGGGGTCTCCTGATCTTCTCTCTTATTGCCTTGCCATTGCCACCACCACCACCGCTACACTTCCTACTACCTACATAAAATCAACACTTATTCAACCGTCTCGACTTGATTTGACTGACTTTGCTTTGTTTGTTGAATACAGCCAGTAGTGTAGTGCACGCTTCTAGTATAGTTTATAGCTCTTCAAAGTAAACCAAAAATAAGGGGTTATCTCTGATGTCCGTATTGCTTTGCAGCCACAATTACCACTTCACCACTATACCGCACCGCACCGCATACGCATCAGTTTTGATGTTTGGTAGTGGTACCATGATGATAATTTTTTACCCTGCTTCTATCCAACCACCATGAAATGTACAAGAGTTTATTAGAAATTAATGATAAAGAGCTGGAACTTACCGAGGTAGAAAAGCAACGTTGCGTTGTTCAATGTCTGTCTGCTAACTAGGGAGACTAGTTTTAAAAATTGAAATGTTTGTCTGAATATAGATCTTGTCTGATGACTAGGCTAGGGAAATTTTTATTGAAATTACAGATGGTCAAATTACTATTAAGATGAGAGAGAACTATATTTTGTGCAAGAAATTTGGCTAAATCCTACTTATAAATAACTCATTTGTAATACACATACGAATTTTGTATTACTCATGAAGAGTAACACTTATTGTTGCTGAGCGTAGCGTTCAAAAATGGGTAGGCATTTGAATAGGAAAAGGGTATAGGCCATCTACCGCCATTTTCATTGTGGTTGCTGCATATGTATAGATGTAATGCAGCATCACATTACTGAAAAGTCGAGTGTAGTGTTTAGATAGTTGTGACGGTGACACTTATTAATATTTATCATGAAACTGTCACTAATCATCATGATCATCATTAAAAGACGAACGTGTATTTTGAGCCTTGTCAGTATGTGTATGTCTGCTGGATAGATCCAGTTTTCTCTTGGTACTATATAATGTGCAAAATGAAAGCCGCGGGGTGTGACTATAATGAAAAAGGCACCAGTACCACTGTATCCACCAAACAAAAAAGCGTCACAAAAAATGAATTCAGCGGAAAACTGTCTTTTTAATTTGAAGTTAAAGTGCACAAACTGACAATTACTTTCACTGTTTTTAAAGCTTAACCAAAAGGTACACTGTAGACATTTTGACAACTTTGGTAAACTTGAAAAAACTACAGACTAGAAAGTTTATAGTTTGGTTCATATATTCATCGTCATTACATTTTCTCGTATTATATATATGAAGTATACAAATATTACTCCAAATGTTGTATTTTATAATTTTATTTTAGGCAGTTACGAACTTTTAAAAACGCGAAAGTTGAGACAATATTAGAGTGAGATTAGTGAGAAAAGATGTTTTTACATTTTTGGAATAAAAATTGCGTAGTTGTAAAAGTGCTACTACACACCTCTTTACAATACAAATGTATAATTTTGATGAATGCTTTAATGCAACTAAAATGTAATGAATAATAATAGCGTGATCGAAAATAAGCTGCAGTATTGCTTTTAGATTTGAAATTATCTTCGAATTGTTTTCATGATACAAATTAGTGAAACGCCTCTGGATTATACGTGGAATATGCTACCTCAAATATAGTGTAGTTGTGATCTGTTGGATGATTGCAGGTCTAAAACACTCGTGTGTTGTTTATTGGCTTTGAAAACATGCAAAAACAAAAGGTTGTGATGATGCTCGCCGAATGTTTTTTAAATTATACTTTCCATAGTCTACAAGGTACAGGAAAAATTATTCATCACCGTTTTTAATGGTAACACTTAATTTCGTTTAAAAATGAATATTAGAGAAATTCATAACGCAAAAGAAACGAAAGTAAGAATGTAAAAGAGATCTGATAGATAGATGGAAACGTTTCTTTGGACTGGCTGGATGGTTTGTAATGTTTTGTACGTATTTTCCAATATTTTGAAGCTGCATATTACTGATATAAAATCAAAACAGAAACGCAAACAATAAGTGACAGAAAATCATATTCTTACATTTTTTGCACTAATAAGAGTAACACCCCTTTTATTATTTCTTCAATGAATTTTTAAATATGTGCGTGCACTTACGTACAAACACTAATCTTAATCAAGTGTGGAAACTAGATCGCAAAACTCCCAAAATGTAACAATACATAGAATGCATTAAAAATGTATACTTTATCTTTCAGTATTGTTAGCCAAACAAAAAGCTCAAAGAACTTAGGACACGTATCTGCATAACAGTCAAATGTAGCAATAGCGCAAAAACGAGAAAAATCTTGTTGACTTATTACAAAGATAACGAAGGAGCATCTATGTTCTTCGAGGCAATTGACATCTGATAGTATTAACAAAAGCACTGTAAAATCTTCATATTGACTTGTTTTCAAAGTCTTCCTTCACTTTAGAAAATTCAAATGAGGGAAAGTTGAAATAGATGGAACAAATCAGGTTTTTAAAAACATTGGAATGTTTACAATAACATACAAAGTCAGATGCAAAACTATAATTGACTTCATTCCAATTAAAATCCATTCAGTCTTGTATCAGTGTTCCCAAATTGCCCCATTCAAACATTTTAAGCTGTTCCAGTTATACTAGACTGTAATATTTTTATTTAGATCTATCGATTTTCACAAAAGCCAATTTCAAAAAACGTAAACAATTATAATTAAATCGGTATTATTTTTCTTCGCTTTTCCAGTAGTTTTCCAGATTATTTTAGTCTCTGAGCCAATGACGCAGATCATTTAGTTTGTTCCATTTTTTATCCGTTGGAACAGTGTGCACAGCTTTCAAAAAATAAAAAATACATACAACATTCCATTAGCCTTTAGTTTTAGACTTTCTTTTTGATAGGGTTGCTTTGGAACATTATTTTAATTGGATGCTGGATATGTTATTTGTTCGAATTTCAATGAAAGTTATTATTAACATGAAAATGGAAATTGGTTGAATCGAAAGTGTTGGAATTTTCACCGTATGCTTAATTTTATTGAATACGGATTGTGGTAGTAATAGATAGCCTCTGGATAATAAAAGCGTTTCTCTGTAAACTAGGCACACATCAATACAAAATACCCGAATTCGAGTGTGTAGCGGCCCACGTTTAAAGCATTGTTAGTTTTTACTAGAGACTGGAAAGATGAAAAGAAACGCTAAAAATATCAAATATAGCCAATTTCAATGCAAATCGGAGGTATTTCAAACTACTCTGTATGGTATCAGTATCAAATGGAAAAACAAATTGAGTGTTTTCCTAATATGGATTCAGATTACCAAAATACGACACACGTTTTAGTTTGTCGGAATGACTTGTTTTGCTTTGGCTTCGTCAGTCTATAGATGGTCTAATTTGAATCAGCTCAGCCTTCACTTGGTTATTAGTGTGCATACTTGTACTTGCTTGACTGTGTGAAAGTCCATAAAACGCTATTTTGGTACATATAAGTTGCGTAGGAAGTTTGTTTTGTTGGTTCTACTGATGATGAGGATAAGAATGACGAAACTATTATTTTTGCCAAATTACGCAATCAGAAGCATCCTATAACTGCATGGCAAATACGACAGAACATTCTAAACAATTTGTGCTTAAATGTGGAAATCTATGAGAGAATTTCAGTAGTATTAAGGCAATCCAGCTACCACACTACAGCTCTGTAATTGTTTTATTTAGATTTTACTTCATTGTTAAAAAATTATTTCGCCATATTTTTTTAAGTTCACCAGTTTGTACTTTTATTGATACAAAGTAAGTGAAAGCCATCCTGTCCCTCTCATCTCGTTGTTTCTTCAAAATTTAGTACCGTATTTCTATGTTCATCTCTCTTCCTAAAACTTATATATAATTTTTTATAAAAACTGAGCATTGTAGGAATTTGTTATCTGGAATGTTGAGGATAAAAATATACTTTTTTATCTCAACCAAAATCTAAGTAAGTCTAATCTCATTTGATATAAGCTATATCTAAGATATGGATATAATCTAAACTTGATACTTTGCTAGTACCCGGTTGCCCTTGTAAACCACAAAGCAAGCAAAGTACCTTCTTGACTTAGTCTAAGCATCATAGTAATCATTTTGTCTGCTCTGTTGCTACAACATAACTGCTTTTTAGGTTGTTACAGCAATTGTGCTGTGGTTGTGTGGCTCAGAAAATTGAGTAGCCAATCCGCAAAATAGAAAGGAAGATAGAGAGGAGGGACAAGATGAGTTGGAGTACACTAGAGAAAAGCTTAAGCAAAGCTGGAATAGTAATGAATGATTACTCTTATTTTATGTAAACACACGTATACCTGTCTCTAATAACGATATCATATCTATAAAAATATATGCTTGCAATAAAACTTGAGTGAAAGCATATCTATTAGGTAGTATGTTTTTCAGGTTTCTACTTGAATTAGTTTAACAGTCAGTGGAGCATCCACATTAGCTTGGTATACACACAGTGCGTCATATTATGTACGTTTCCAGAATCCAATCAACTCAACTTTGATAAACCTTTAGATTTCTTTCTAAGCACACTTGTTTGTGTGTGTGACCAAGCACACAAACATAGTTTTTCGTCCCCTGGAAATATCCCAATTCACAACCATCTCATCGTCTTCAACATTATCTCAATGTATGTATATGTATATCGAGCAGCCACACAAAACATAACTATTCAATTCGAAAAAGATTCCAAAGCCAAAGCCAGCCTGAAAGAAGTAGGATCTCATATTCAATTTTATTCCTACCTTCAAATTCCCTTTTCTCCTTTTCAGTTTGATTAGTGTCACTACCATCATCATCATATACCAATCATTTTCATAATCATCATACCAAAAGCATGTATAATATTATGTTCATATATGCACATCCAAAGACTGAATTTCTAAGTACATCTTATTATTTATGCATGAATCCCAATCCGAATGAATTCTACAAAGCTAAGAAAATCCATAACGCTTTTGTGTACATCATGCGGTTTGGCAATTGCATGTAAAAAAAATCCGTAGCATGAAAGAAGACGACCGTGTCACTTTGAAGATTTTCCCAAAATCTTACAAGAAAAATTCGAGCTGTCTTTGACTGAGACTGTGACGTGGTACATGATCAATGCAGAACAGCGTACCACAAAGGAACATGCAGAAAAATTGGTAGAAAAAGTGACTTTAACGATTCCAGTAAAATCCATACCAAGGCAAGCTAACTGAATTCTTTGTAAAAGCTAGCTTCACTGTAGAACAGGGGAAAATAGGGGAAATTTAAGAGGATTATCGTCATCATCATCAACAACGACCAACCAAATAACCATATTTTGGGCGGAATTTTCTCTCTGAAATTCCATATTTTTTTGAGCAATGTACCCCGAAAAAAAGAATGGCAATGACGGAGGCATCTTTCTCTCGCGCAACAGAATAATGTAATTAAAGAATGCGAAGAGGAGTAAAATGCGTAAAGCACATATACATTATACGTGTATCTAGTTATGATTAGATAATGTACAATTTATATAGAAAATGCTGGACTGACTTAACTTGACATGTTGCTCAGCAGGAGAAATAGAAAAGTGGTTGTTCAAAGCGAACTAGAAAGGCAGACAGGAATCTCTTTCGGAAAAAGAAAAGTATGCCAATTTCATACACGCCATGCCATACCGCCACCGCAGAACAGAACAATTTATTTGAAAATGGGAGCTGGCATGTGAGAGAGTAAATGCAAAGTAGCGCAAGATATTTTATTTTATCTCGGTGGATGGATCTGTCTCTTATTTTTGTGGTAGGTATTGTGTAGGTAGGTATCATAAGGCATTGAAGCGTGCAGCTTAAATAATATGTAGGCATTGAGAATCAGAGAAAGAATGAGAAAGTGAAATAAAAAGAAATGTTCCGAGTTTTTTGAAGTCAAGTGCAAATTACACATGTCATTCAAGAAAAAAATCTTTTCTTGTGATTATTTCGGCATATTATTTTTGTCGAATGAGCAGGATGACGAAAAGATGTGAAAGTTTACGTGCTTTTTAAACCTGCTGGAGTGAGAGTGAGTGAGATTCAGAAATATTCAAGTAATATTATTATAAAAGTATGTTGCCATTTTTGGAGTGGCATTTTCTCTTACATATATTGTTACATGTATAACGAGATAGTACAGTGAAACTTTAATATAATAAGCAATTAGAGAAACGTTTTTGGTGCCAAGTGAACTATTTGGTTGACAAAGCTGCTTAAAAATAAGTTTGACTGTATCATTTTTATAAAAAAATATGCACTCATCCAAGCATGCAGGAAATAGTCTTGTTAAAAATGATTACATTATTCAATATATTGCATTTTATTATTTTCCCCTTCTTTTTGTGACGTACATGCACTCAATTCATAGCTTAAGAAGATGTTAGCCGACAAGTCCTTGTGACGTTATCGCAAGCACAGCACAAAAAATATCATCTTCATTGCAATCATGTATGCATGCCATGCCATTATGCCATACTACTACTTCCTTCCCTCTCCCTCAGTCAAGTCAAGTCACTGAGAATGAAATCGAGGAGTTGAGTGAACAGTGTACATGAAAGACTTAAAAAATAATTTGTTGATCTTGACTTGCCTTGTGACTTTACTTGATTCAAGTCACTTTGTTCTTCCTCTTTTCGTTCGCATGTCAAAAAAGGAAGAATTGATGCCTTACTCCACACATCTGTGTGTGTAGAAAGTAAAAAAAAGAGTAAGAGAGCTGTGTGTGGACTCAAATTTCTCCTTGTTCAATAATATATAATGCTCGTGTGAAGAAGAAAAAGTTTTGTCCTGAGAACAGAAGGGAAAGCAGTGAAAGCTTCGATTCAACCTTTTCATCATACCGTATCATATATCCTCTTGTGTTTTCTATAGCTTTATTCGGGTTCCCAATAGTTTCCTGTTAAACTTGAATGTAGAAAAAATGCCACTATCGTGATCATGTCACCATCACCATGTTCGTTGTGTTTAATGCGAAAAATCGTTTGACGGTATTGTATGTACATGCATGCATTGAAGTATAATGCGTATGAGTGCGGATTGACGTGGAATGCATAAAATCATGTAATATTATTGGCTTTAGTTTGTTGGTTCCGTTTGGTCTTTTTTCTTTTGAGAAAGCCAAGTTATGTGGATTGAGGATCGGAGAATCCTTTCCATTACTTCTTCTGATGTCTGAAGACGGCGGTTTTAGTGATACTCCCTTTTATTGTATTTGTATGTTTCTGCTTCACTTTTTACTGATCAAAAATTGTACAGTGAAACTTGTATTTAAAAAAGTTTCACACAATTTTTTAAAAAATCTTTAAAAAAATATGCGAGCTGCAAGGGACAAAATTTACTTCTTAAATTATCATGATTTAAAAAAAATTAACGTGCGGTTATACGGAAGATTTACTGTATTTGTTGGACTCGCTAGTTGGCTCTGAGAGTGAAAGCGAATGAACGGATTTTTTCCTCAGGATTCTATTCTTTGTCTTCCTTTGAAGATGAATCTGTGCTGTTGCAGCAGTAAAAGCTGTGAAAAGTGTGATGAGAGGGTGCAATTATAAAGATGAATGGAGTGTCTTTCACGCTGGTTGGTTACTGGTTTTCGTGTCATAGCCATTTCAGTCGTACAATGATGATCATGTGGATGCTACCAGAAGCTATATTTAGAAAATTGAAATACGTTTAGAGTCGTATCAGAGCAAGAGAAAGTTGGGATATAAACGGTAACGTGGGGGTTTAACAAGGAGTCAAGAGAATAGAAAAGAAAGACGGTTATTTTAACTCGAGAAAGTTATAAAGGTGGGTGTTCTAGCTAGACCAGCACAAGATTCGTTTGATTTATATGGAAACAAAGAATGTCAACCGAGACTGCTCATGTTGAAGTCACATCACAGCACAGAAGAGAATAAAACTTTCATTGAATTGACACATGACGCTTATAATTATAATGGACAATTTGTCTGTGTAATATCACGTGGTACAAAGTTCATGTTCACACAGGAAAATTTTGATAACATGCACATTGTCCTGAATTCGTTAAAAATAAATTATTTTCTCAGAAAAAAAATTGGTTTGCATTTTGTCTGAACAAGTTATGAGAGTCATTTTCGAGTTTTGAAATATATTTTTTTTGTTTCTAGCGAAATCGCTTTGAAAGCGATACTACATATTATTGTGCACACATAGTAATTGAAGGCCCACCAGAGTACTTATTTATACATGATGTTTTCACTAGTTGTTATTGTTATAATTCTAATTAATTGTGAAAATCAACTTCAGACAGCAGACATTCAGCCTTCAAAACATGTTTTTACTTCTTTTCCAAAGGTAAACTTTACACAAGGACAAAGAAAAATAATTAGTAGTAGCAAAATTTATGTAAGGATATGACTGTAGTTGCTATAGTTACCACGTCCTAATTAATGTTTGGAAAGAGAGAAACTCTAGTAAATAATATACATACCTACACTACACACATCTCGCGTTCCAGTTACTAGTAAGTAAGTAAGTAAGTAAGTTCCCTCAGAGGGGATTTTATTTGACGGTTTTAGAGAGCAAAGCTCGCCCGC
>JAQFXM010005243.1:0-15355 GCA_034693345.1 Entomobrya multifasciata | reverse complement strand
TAAACTAGGCATTAAAACATAAGGGCCGTACTTTTTTACGAAAGCTCCAGGTCTGAAAATTTGTTACTAGGGGCCTGATCACATATTTATCCGTGATTGAGAGTTTGTGGGTGGTGTATAAGGCGATTAGTCAAAGACACAAGGTGAAATGCAAGGAGGAATTTTCTGTGAAAGACGAAGTTTGCGTTGTCAACTGGGGCGAAAAGAGAATAGGCATTTTTCACGTTGATTTATCGTACTTCTTGAGGTGATGATTGATTGGTGAACGAGGTTGTTTGTGATGAAGTTCATTAGGAAAGAGTGTAATTTGTACAACTAATTACCAAACACTGTTTAATATTGAAAAGAGTGCGTATAAATAAATATTAAATAGTGCAGGAAGCAAAAATGACGGAAGTTAGTGAGAGAAGAGGTTTGACTCATTGCGAAAAAATGATGATGTATTAAATTAAGTGCAATGAGTCTAAGTTTTCTTGTGCTTCCAAGTATTTTTTTAAAATTCTGAGAAAAACTGTGAATAACCTTTTGTTTGTGACGTTTGATCAATATTGTGAAAAAAAAAATTAGGTAGTGGTGGGGGTTTTTCTCATGGTCTGTTAATCCAGTAATTATGATTGTGACTCGTGTGGGTGTCAGGTCAGGTGCATCTAGGCGTTAGCCGTTAGAGGTCAAGTTAAGGATGGAACTTGGTACAAAATGAAACAAGGACAAGTGAAAATATAGACAAATAGGTCAGGTTCAACCTTGATCGTCTTTGCTATTCAAGTGGCTATACTCTTATAGATAGACAGTAGGTATCAATATTTGGGTTTTGAATTGAAAAGAAAAAAGGTTTGTTTACAATGAGAGTCAAATACTTGTGGAGTGAATGGAATGATTACTGTAAACTGCAATGTTTAATGTATTGTTTAAATGTTAATGACTGGAGAGGGCGGGTGAATTTCATGGTGTTCTTTAATGTTGTTAGCAATTTAAGGCTTTATAAAGATTATAAAGAAAAGTGTAACCCATCAGAAATAATTACAAATTAGAAGGTTAGTGAAATCTAATAAGTTGCTACGGTTTCCATGTAATCTAGTTGAACTCGTTGTGGGATTTATCGTACCTTGGCTCATATGTTAGTTCAGTGACTTTTCAAAAATATCAGAATGATCAGCGTTGTTTTTTTGAAGTGTTTTGATTCTGATTGAAGTTTTTTTTTGTTTTTACGTTTACGCCAAACAAATGGTTACAATATTTTGACATTTAGTTTCGCCGTTTTGTTGATTTGTTGACAAAAAATGATTTGTGATTGTTTTTTTGATTTGTGTAGCTTGTGTGTGATCTAATTGTATCACTGTGACAGAAAACGTTAAGAAACAGCAAGACAAGATATAAAGGACATTAACAAGAAGAAGGAACCTCTCTGATGAGGTCCCTTTTAAAAAGCAGCAACAATGTCGGATGAGTTTAAGTTTACAAGACCTCAGGAAGCCCCAACATTTTTTCCTACGGAGGATGAGTTCGCTGATCCTTTGGGATACATAAATAAGATTCGTCCAAAGGCTGAGAGATTTGGAATATGTAAAATCAGACCACCTTCGGTATGTGAAATGTGACAAAGAAAAACTTCTAATGATTGGTGGAGATGGTTATCCTGGAGATTTATCTTTAATGTTCTGTGCTTTTCTGTGTTTTGTGTAGAATTGGGCGCCTCCTTTCGCCGTGGACGTTGATAAGTTCAAATTTGTGCCGCGTATCCAAAAAATAAATGAGTTGGAGGTAAGCTTCAGGCATTTGATTTTTAATAGAGCCAGGTTTAATGTTTTTGGTGCCATCTAATTAGTGTATGCTCCCTTGTTTTCTTTAGGCTATTACTCGGATAAAGCTTAACTTCTTGGATCAGATCTCAAAATTTTGGGAGCTACAAGGTACTTCACTGCGTATCCCTGTGTTTGGACATAAAGCTTTAGATTTATATACACTACACCAGTTGGTTCACACAAATGATTGTAAGTCGTTATTAAATCTAAATTAAACTACCTAGCTGTCATTGCTCTAATCTTAATACAGTTCAAGTAAATGTATATGATTGGTTTAATTGTTGCAGTCAAAAACCCAAAGTACACTGAAGAAAAGAAATGGAATTTGATTGCTGGACGAATGGGTTTGCAAACCAACGGCAAAGTCAGCGTTGGAACTCAACTAAAGGCCCATTATGACAAAATTTTATACCCGTTTGATGTTTGGAAGACTAATCAGGGAAAGAAAAAGGTAAATATTTATTGTTTGATTTTGATCCGAATCATTTTGGAACAGTTAATTGTACAGGTGTGAACAAAGTTTTCTTTAAACTTATTAGGAGACGCCACAAAAAAGGGCCAACACAGTGAAAAGTAGTAGAATGGGTGGAAGAATGGGCGGACCCAAAAAGACTGAGCGTTTTGATCCTGTAAGCTATGGGCATGATATATTTCGTAATCTTTTAATGTTATTATAAAAAATACAAGATATTTATCGATGAAATGTTTTGCTTTTTGATTTATCAGCTTGCTAACTACATATGCCAGAACTGTAAAGGAGGAGATGTTGAGGATAAAATGCTTTTATGTGACGGATGTGATGATAGTTATCACACTTTTTGTTTGAAGCCACCATTAGATGACGTTCCTAAAGGTATGATTGAAGATTTAATATGAATGCAGTTTTATGCTCGGGTGTACATGAATTGTAGAAAATTAAATATTTGGAATATATTTTTAGGAGAGTGGCGTTGTCCAGATTGTCTAGAGGAAAAACTGAGTCGACCCAACGATGGATTCGGGTTTGAGCAAGCTCAGAAGGAGTATACTCTCCAACAATTTGGAGAGATGGCTGATGATTTCAAGTCAACATATTTTAATATGCCTGTGCACATGGTGTCCAGTGAAATGGTGGAGAAAGAGTTTTGGCGAATTGTATCAGCAATAGACGAAGATGTTACTGTTGAGTACGGTGCAGATTTGCATACGATGGATCACGGTTCTGGCTTTCCTACCGTTTCTAATTCAGCCCTTGACTCCGATGAAATGTATATTAACAGTGGTTGGAACTTGAACAAGTTGCCTGTGTTAAATGGCTCCGTATTTGCTCACATTAATGCAGATATATCTGGAATGAAAATTCCTTGGATGTACGTAGGCATGTGTTTCTCAACTTTTTGTTGGCACAATGAAGATCACTGGAGTTATTCCATCAATTATCTCCACTGGGGTGAGCCTAAGACTTGGTATGGAGTTCCAGGAGGCAGAGCAGATGACTTTGAAAATGCAATGAAATCAGCAGCACCCGAGTTGTTTGCACAAGCTCCAGATCTTCTTCATCAGCTCGTGACCATAATGAATCCAAACATTTTGATGAGATCTAATGTTCCAGTGTACCGCATGGATCAGAAGGCTGGAGAGTTTATTATAACGTTTCCAAGAGCATATCATGCAGGATTCAACCAAGGCTATAATTTTGCGGAAGCTGTCAATTTCGCTCCTGCAGATTGGGTAAAATTTCAATTTCGAATGCTCTTTTATACAATTTATAAATTATGTTCTAAGCAAAACTTACTTTTTTGTTTATCTTAGGTACAAATGGGAAGGGAGTGCGTAAATCATTATGCCAAGCTCAATAGGTTCTGTGTATTCTCTCATGACGAACTCGTGTGCGCGATGGCTTCACAGCCGGACAAATTAGACATTTCAATTGCCTTAGCTACTCACAAAGACATTCTGAAGATGTTCGCTGCAGAAAAAGGTACTGAAATATTACATTGTTAATAAAGTTGATTGAATTGCTCCTTAGCCTTCAAATAAATATGTTGATTTGATGTGAATTTGCAGAACAAAGAAAAGATGTGTTCGCTTGGGGCCTTAAAGGTTCCGAAAAAGTTGATTTTGAGCATCTTGCGGACGATGGTCGTCAGTGTAATGTGTGTAAAACGACTCTGTATTTGTCAGCTATCGCATGTATTCATGCTAAGGGTTCATCAGCCAAAGACACAAAGCTAGTGTGTCTTAAGCATTACGACCAATATGGATGTAAAGATTGTCTGAAAGATCCAGCAAATCATATTCTCAAGTATGTCGAACTATGAATAATTTTTATGGTGTACCATTCTAAAAGTATCAAAGTCAAAATTATAAACTTGTCTCTTATTTTGTCTCAGGTATCGGTATACAATAGATGAGCTCCAGGAAATGATAACAGGTCTTGGACGTCGTACTGGTCAATATGAAAAGTGGTTGAGGACACTATCAGAGGGACTGGACAATACAAAATATAAGCTTAGTAAGAACTTTGAATGAATAAGCCACATTTCAAATATTCCATGTAAAATTATAATTCTAAATATTGATTGTAATTTGTGTAAATGTAAAGGTTTGGAACAGTTACGTGATTTGGTTGAGGAAGCCCGTAAGAATGATTATCCCTCTACTGAATTGATGGGTGTGGCAACGAAAGTACTAGAAGAAGCTGAGCGTACTTGCAAAATTGCTAAAGAATTGATTGGTACTCCTGCTGTGAGAACAAGGTAAATGATTTAGTAAAATTGGTAGTTAGGGAGTTGTAAAATTTAACTTTCTAAATAAATTTTGTTGATGATGTTTATAGGAAGGGTGGTGCAGCCGAAATGAGGTTCAAATGTAGTATGGATGAACTCAAAATGTTGGCAAACGAAATGAGCTATTTGAGAGTTACACTGTCGGAAATGCAACACTGCGTCAATTTATATCACAAAGCTTGTGAAATTCAGCAGAATGCACTTGACCTTCTCCGTAAGCCAATCGCATCGATTGATGAAATGCAAAACTGTATACAAGAAGCCACCAGTTTGGATGTTGGATTCGAAGAGATCTTCAAACTGAAAAGAGTGAGTATTACGTTATGGCTTATGCAGAAATTTTTGCTTACACATGAAGAAAGTATCTTTTAAAACGTACTTGTATTCATTTTCAGAAATATGAACGTGAGAAATGGCTTCGCATTGCCAACAAAGATGATGATGAAGACAGTGTTTGGACCATGGATTATCTCAGAAAAATTATTGAGGAAGGCAATGAAGTACACCGAAATGAGGCAGCGGAGAAGAAAATGGAAGAACTTTGTCGATTGTATGAGAAAGCTTACGAATGGGAAGTGGACGCCTCTAAACTCCTTTCTACCAAGAATGGGTAAATAAATATTATAATCGTGTGCATTACATATTAGAAGTTTACCTGTCAACATACTTTGAACTTTAATCTTTGTCTTTCAGGGAAAAGTACTTGATCTCTAAAGCGAAAGAATTTATTGAAAGTTCTGAAAGTATCCATGTGGCTTTGCCGAGCTTGCCTCATCTTCGTGAGATCATCACAAAAGCAACAAACTGGTTGGAGAAGGTGAAGCATTTCCAGCATCCAAATGTCCCCTTTTTGGATGATCTCATAAGCGTTGTGGATATAGGGGAAGCTCTTCCTATCCAACTGGATTATTTGAAGCCTTTGAGGACTCAAGTCACTGCAGCAAATATTTGGAGAGAGAATTGTATGAAGGTTTTCCTCAAGAGGAATTCAACTATTGAACTTATCGAGGCACTCGCTCCACGTGCAGATATTCCAACAATTCCGCAGCGGGGGCGAAAGAGACGCTTGGTAATGGAGGGACCCTCACTCACATTCATAGGCAACCTTCTTGGTATACCGCCTCCAGATGTCAAAAATGAAAATGCTTTAGTCGAGGCATATTGGGTACGTCTAGATGATTGCAAAATTAATATTTGTTTCCAAAATTCATTACTTTTAGTTGTTCTAATACGGTTTTCTTACAAATTATACAGAGGAATGTGACAACAGAAGTGATTGAAATGAAAGCGTTACGAAGATTGAACATAGAAAAGTGTCAGTTGGCTGCAGACGAAAGTAAAAAGTTTTGTGTTTGTCAAAAACCAAAGGATAGCTTTATGATACGTTGTGAGCTGTGCCTGGAGTGGTTTCACCCAACGTGCGTGCCTCTTCCCAGAATCCCAAGTGAGGATCCCGTCGTGGAAGCTGACTCTGATGGAATCGACACTCAGGCTATTATTGCATATAGGATAGCCTGTAGAGAAACCAAGTATCTGGGCCCTTGTTGCTCAAGATCCCGCAGACCAGAGTACAAGTACATTCTAGAGCTTCTCGTTGGTCTCCACAAGCTTCCACTTCTCATGGTGGAAGGCGTAGCTCTTCAGTGCTTGACAAATCGTGCAATGAAATGGCAAGAAGAGTGTGACAAACTATTTCAAAATGAAGAAATGAAAGATTTTGTTGAACTAGTACGAAGTAATTCATCTGCAATACCTACCTCTTCAAAGCAAACGACTGATAATGAAAATGAAGCTTGTACGCCGTCCCCAAAAATATTTTTCAATCCTGCTCTAATCGCTCATTCCAATTCTAAAGAAAATACTAATGGCCATTCCGTTTCGGAAGAATCCACTATTAAACCCGTGAACAACGTAATTCCCGCAACTCGTACGGATAGCGGCATATCTGTCGGAAGAGACAAAGAGGTGGATATTGCCATGATTTTGGCTGGTATGGGCCAGGAAGTTATTCATCCTTCAACGACAAATCAGTCTGATAGTAATCCTCAGGAATCTGTTAGTGTGCAAAGTTCAGAAGAGAATGGACATTCGGATACGAATGGTCATAAATCGGAAGTGGTGAAAGTGGAGAACAATGTACCTAAAATTCAATTTAGTCCTGAACTTTTAGAAGAAATAGAAAACCTTTTGATAGAAGCAGATCTCATGGAAGTGTTCGCAGAGGACAGTGATATACTCTGGAAATTGTATGATTTAGCTAAGCCTACTGTTGTAGAAAAACGAAATCTCAGGGTAAGCAATACTTTCTGCTCGTATTTATCAGTGTGAGACAAATGTGAGACATTGTTAACACTATCTTTTATTTTTGGTTTATAGGAAATTCAGCAGCTCATTCAGGAAGAAATCAGTAATAAGGGGCTGGTATCGTGGGACCGAAGGTTGGATAGAAAGCGGAAAAGAAGCATTAACGAAGATGCTAAAAGGAAGAGTGTTAGTCCGCGGAAACGAAAATTTGTAAGTGTTGAAATAAGAACATAGAAACTTATTGACTGTACCATTTATACCAGCTAAATTAAAAATTATATGTCAATTCATTAACAGAGTGGGGATAAAGATATTCCTTCGAAGCAACTTAAGCAAGAAAATCAAGAATGTGATGAAGATTGCTCAGCGCCTAAATGTCGACAACCCACGGGTATGTACACATGCTAATTGATCAAAAATATTCTAATCGATTATGAAAAAACTATTATTTATGTATTACATGTGTTTTGTTTATTTAGGCAAAGAAGTTGTCTGGATTCAATGTGATGGTTGTGATCAATGGTTCCATTTGAGTTGTGTTGGACTCAAGAAAAGTCAAGTAAAGAATCTAGATCACTACACCTGCGTCAACTGCGTCGGAGCCAACCCGTCGAATGTGTGCGATGTAGATGACGGTTCATCTTGTGATACCGTGAGTTCACTGATACTTAGTTTTTATCTACTTGCTATACTAATACTATCCTTTTTAAGCATTTTTGTCTCTATCAACTTGTTATATTTTATTTCAGGACTCCAAATTGAGCAGCAGTGGTCAACTGAGTATTAGCAGCAATAAAGAAAACACAAACCGTACCGATGACTCCAGCCAATCAGGAATCGGTCAAGTTGTAGTAAAGGAGGAGCATACAGACAGTCCGGAGAAGGAATTCCCCACAAATTCTTTAAATGTATTCTCGAAAGTTAACTGAAACGTATAAACGCATAGGTGTAGGTATTCCAAATACAAGTATAGATAGAAAAGTAGTTTATAAAATTATTGGGTTATGGCTCGATTTTCAGATGCGTAAATAGATAGATAAATGCGTTCACATAAATGACATGCGTTGTAGGTTATTAGGATTAACTTGATTAGTTCGGTAAGAAACTAGTTGTTTTAAATTTACTTGGGTAATTGTTGGGTGTTGGTATAAAGTATACTGAAATATCTATCACCACGTAATTGCTAAGAGAACTCTCTATTTTTCGGTCATGTATACATACTACAAATGTCTTGCATCATTAATATGATAGGGTTTCAGCAAGGCAATACTCTTAAAACAGGTTCCAAAAAATAGAATGTAGATGTTTACATTGAAAAAATAACATGCCTTTAAATCGAAATGTTCTATGCAAAATCACTTTAGTTAGACCATCGTAGGTAATATTGTGTAAATATAAATACAACTGGTGAATAGCTTGAAACATCGGTGGTCTGAATAGGTAAGCTGATCGTCAGTATTTGTAGTTTTGTTTCGTTTCGTTTTGCGTAAGGTTTTTGTCACAACCACAGTAGCCTTCCAGAGAATTAAAATAACTATTCGTATCACTGCATCACATTTAAGTTGGTTCTAGCTATTTCAAAAATTATATTTCGTTAATTACTTGACGTGCTATTTTTCTTAGACTTTATATTATTCTACATGGTTTATTGTTTAACATTGTCAATTGAACATCACAATCAGCTTTTATTTTTCGTGCAACACATTTTCAGCCAATACACAATAAAGATGCATCATTGCTATGTCTGGTGTTTTACGATATTTTATTAGCCTCATCACACAGACAAATGCGAGTGTCACGCGACATCTGAAAGACTCTCTTTGAAAGAAAGTAGAGTAAATTGCGCACTTAACTATCAATGATGCTAGTTTGAATAAATTAGTAAGGACTAACTAGTCAACAAAATCATTTTAAAATGTCGTTACAAAAATGTACGACAAAGCAGGAGAAGTCACTTTTTCCTGTGACGCGACAATGGCATTTGAGCAAGAACAAAAATCTAATCAGTTATTCTCCTAATTTACGTAATATTTCGTAGTTTTTTATTGCGTTTGTAAGACTAAGTTCAAATTGACCTTAATAATGTAACAAATGTCAGTAGGGCTTCATAAATACATACATTATATAATTATGTCTACATACATGCAAATAATATAAAAAGTTGCTGTAAGTGCATATATGCATAGTAATTTATAAATTACTATTACAAAAAAAAGATGATCTCTCTGCAGAAACTTATATGAGTTGTTAATGTTCTAATTCATTGTTGCCTTCGTTAGTAGATGAGGACATAAAGAGAACTATCCTACATAAGTACGACGTATAAAAACACTATCAATTTTAACAGCTCTGGGTAATATGGTACATATTCTTTTATATATCAAATAGTTTAAATAATTAAACTGCCATGCCATCCTGACATTTTATTTTTTCGTGTGTAGATAGTAGATGATGATATATAAAATCTCCTTGTTTTAAACTCTTAGATTTGCTTAAAAATAAAAATTTCTCGGCCTTAGCAGCAGAATCCTGCAAAAAGTATTAAACAGCAAATAACATAATCTTTCAGTCTTCAGTTTCAGTGGAGTAGCATACGACGTCATATGAACAATTATGTGGCATGGTTTCTCCCAACGTTTAAAAAGTCTCTTTTATAAAACATCATCGTTCTTAATTCACCTTTAAATATTATTGAATTAAGCCCTGGATAATGTGACCCTTTGAAATATCAAGTCTAAATGTTTACCTAATGCTACTCTAAAAATCTGAAAAAGTGCACTTGTATCATCAAACTTTTCTACTTGTTTGATATATAATACTGTAAAATTAACGTTTTTCTTATACAGTACGTTTACCTAGTACGTTTTATGATTTGTACCCAGGCAAGGTGTAGCACTTGTGGTACTTTTTGAAGGATTTTCAGTCCAAATCAAAAACGAATGTAATTGTTTACAAACGCTCTTGACCTATTCTGATTTCCAAGTAAATTAGTATTTAAGGAAATAAATGTAAGAAATAATTAATTTTTTTCTGGATCCCTTGTCAATAGTTAAAGTATTTGTACGCAAAGAGTGGTGAGAAATGTTTGGCCGAGGGTGGCCGTGTGAATGTTTTCAGGAAAATAATTTAAATCATTTTTATTAGTTAATTAGTTTAGTATTATTCAAATTGTATAAAGTTTGTGTAATTTGTTATTGTATCATGGTATTTTCTGTGTTAGACTTTGCTACATATACGTGCGTTTTGTTAGTTTTTTGTTCTTTTCAGTAGTATGATAAATGTTCAATTTGTCGTATACGTCTTTTGTTATATTATACTTTATAACGTGATTCTTATTCAAGTTGTTTGAGAACTAAATTCATGCAATAATTAAATCTACATATGTTTAATGTTTCACCCTTCTTACTATCATTATTATCACTGTTTTCAGTATAATATTACAGACATTTTACAAAGTGTTATTCTCAAACACTCTAATAAAAAAGTAATAATATATAGAAAATATATATGAAAACATTTAAATATGATAACTATTTACGATGATGAAAGTACTGTACTCAAATTACCTGACGATTCACACATGTTCCAATTGTGTAACATGATAAAAAAAACTATGCTTTATAGTTTTAATCTACAAGAAGAAAGATTATACTATTATAGGATTATTAATAAAATATGGATGATGAATAATAAAACGATACTTTTATATATTCCGAAAGTAATTTGGAAAATATGAGAACTGGTTCATTCATTTCTTTTACACTTTCTGTTCATTCATTTAACTCATGTCATGCAACGTTGTTTTACTATGATTCCTTAGTACTTAGTGCAGATTAAATGTTATCCTGGTTTGAAGTAGGGTTCGATGGGTACACGCGTCTCCATCTCCATTGCATCGGCGTCTAAAATAAGACATGTTATGTCAGCAGTTGTTGGATAAGTAATGATATGGAATAAAGATACTCACACCAGTCAAATATGCATAAAAATAAAGCATAGTCAACTTAATTCAACAATTTAGTGGAAACACAAGCTAACATAAAAACGTTATTTGAGATGTCACGCTTTAACGGTTGACCTCATACATTCCTAGAGTAAAGTGACTTTAACGACTTTAAAGTGACCTCCCCATTTCAAATCAAAAAGATGATTTGGAAATTTATCTTAGTTCATTGAACGAAGAAGTCTTCGATTCAGAAATTCGAGTTAAATTGCTACGCTGACGGGAAAATGAAAATGTTTGAACTGCATATTAAAAATCCCATTTTGTACGCAGTTTGAAATTTTATTCTTTAATTTGACTTGGTCGGTACTTATTAGCCGCAGATTTACAAAGATCGGAAACTTTTACCATGCACTTTCTTCAAGATAACGTTCTGGGGTATCACGATACAAACCTTGTATGTCAGGAAATGAATTTTTACTTATTTCTGTGCACTCATTTTAAAAATTCAGATTAAATTAAAATTTTGTAGCTTCAAAGTTAACCGTGATCACAATATTTATTATAAAGGTGAATTTTATATTGGTTTTTATGATGTAACTGTCTAGAAACTTTGAAGGAGGTTATGCAGTTAGCTTTTTAAAAGTAGCTTATAGTAGTATTGTGTTACATTTTACTGCTATGATTGGCTTATTTCAATTTAACGGTTGACTTTATATGTTAAAAACTTTAAGCATTTGTAATGATTCTGAGTACATAGTGAAGCTATACTTCCAATCTTCATTTATTTTTACGAACAGTTAATATGCATTCAGTTATGTCGATTGAATACTTGATTTGCATTGTGAACTTAAAACCCATGAATTATTGTTTCCATTCATGACTTTCAGCATAATCCTCGTCACGTTTTCTCAGGCAATTACTAATTATTAACTCGGATTGTGAAAACAGACGATCAATAATTTTGAGTGTATTTTAACCCAATTTTTTGATTAAAGGTTTCATTTTGTACCTCCACATCTACATGTACGTCTTTATAAGCTATTCAAAAGAGTTCAAGAGAAGGCGAAGACAAATTGCGCGTCAAAAGACAAAAAGAAAATATTATAACAACAAACAGCCATAATGCTCCTTCCCAACATAGGGGCGGGCGGACGGATACCCTCATGGGTTTGACCGTGAGGATATCCGTCGCAGTTCATTTACAACTTATGACCAAAACTGATAACCCTTGAGTTTAGATTTAGTTTGGTATGGTTGAATGTATTCCATCCGTCCTGCCGGCCGAATGAACAGTTCGAAACTTTGTACGTAGGGGCAATTTGAGACGCACAATTTGAATCGCGTTCACTTTTAAATCGAAGAATTGTTTTCTTAATTGAAGTCTACATCGAGTATCTAATTTAAACCGTCTTACAAGGGTTGCAAATTACCAAACCAATTAATTGTTACATTCGTACACTTCCATTAATGATGCCTTTGAATTCCTTATTTAATTGCTCATGTATTTTATAACTGGCGGATGCAATTAACGAATTATTTAACTCTTACTGTAGTTTGCTAGGCGCATACAATTAAAATGTGAAATGAAAGTTAATTGCGTTTCAACATAGAAAGTGAGCCTAATGAAATTATTGACGAGTGAACTAAAAATCTCTACGAAGTGTATTTGCATAAATAGACTAGTATACTGAAAATGCAATAATGAATTATTTTATGAATGAAAGTCGGAAACGAATTTACTATTTTATTCTTGAAAACGAATAAATTTCATCCCTAATTTTTAAATTATTATAAAAGATTGAATACGTGAAGATTTTTATTTAAGTAAACAAATGCAAAAATCTCAGACGTTAAGACACCATTGCATATTTTTTAAACTTCATGTAAACACCTACACTTTATTTTGAAAAGTTTAACTTGTAATCTTAGTTAATTAAGTAAATAATTTCATTGCTTTGTTGTCTCTGTGAGTGGGAGTCCATGTATTACAGTTTAATTTGTCGCGACATGATAATCAACTCAATTTCAGTTACAAGTTAATATTTGCCTTCCCACATTTTTATAATTACAGAACATTTGTTTGCGTATGAAACGTTTTTTAAATGTCGATTATGAACCAGAGATAATTGTATTTTTCTACTAAAGCATTGAAATCAAGTCTAAGTCATCTACTTTGGCGCTTGTAGCAGCCGGTCCTTTCTTTCTTCTCTCTTAAAATTTAATTTTTTTATTATTGTTGTATTTTATTTTTTCTTGACTATAAAAATTTTGAAATTTGACCATCATGACCCCTATTCCTCGTGCTACACTTTGGGCTAAAAAAACCCATACCTTACCACCTTATTCAGTGATTTTGAAACTGAAAAGCTTAGGCATTTTTCGAAGAAGAGGCAAGCGAGCAGGGAAGGAGAAGCACAGCACACGTCCTACATGTATTCAGAGGTTTACTTTTCCATCTATCTACCTCACCAATGCCACGTCAATAAACAACAAACTTGACGAATTGTCAGCTGTTAGTGACATTTTGAAAGTGTCGATAGTTGCTATTACTGAAACTTGGGAAAGTGCTAAACACAATATCAACCTAACTGGGTTTTCATGTTTCTCTTCACCACGTTCTGGTCGTCCTGGTGGGGGCGTTGCAATTTATGCACGTGATGGTGCATATGTTTTTCAGTTAAAAGATTCAGTTTCGACCTCAGAAGATTTCGATTGTGTCTGGTGCTATAATCGTCCTACTAAACTTCCTAGAAGTGTCAGTGGATTGATTATTGGTAATATTTACCTACCCGCTGGGTGGAAACCTGAGACCGGCAAACGCCTTTTCAATTACCTGTGTCACTCAATCGATATCTTCAAACGCCAGTATCCTGGGGCCGGGCTTATCATAGTTGGAGATTTCAACAGGTGGAACTTTAACAGTTTGTGTACTATGTACAAATTAAAGCAAGTCGTTAATTTCCCAACATACATCAATGGCTCAGCTGAAACAGTTACATTGGATTTGATTATGACTGATCTGCATAAATACTTTAGAAAACCCCAACGTCTTGCCCCTCTTGGAAAAAGTCATCACATGTCTGTTTTTCTCCAACCACTGGAAACTGTCAAATATCCCATTAGGATAAGTAGGACTGTACTCCAACGGCCATTTTCACCATCGGGTTACCAACACTTGTTCTCACTTCTCAGGAAGGAAACCTGGGCTGATGTTCTCAATGCATCCAATTCCAACAGCAAAGATATAATTTGGCATAATATTATGCACACCTACTTAAACACCTGTTTCCCTATGAAACATAAGCAAATTTTTGACAATGATAAGCCATGGATTACTCCGGAAATACGACAATCTATTAGGAGGCGGCAAAAATTATTTGCTAAACGAGACAAAAGTTGGAAGCTGGAGGGGAAACGAATTAGAAAACTTATCAAAATTGCTAAACTTCAGTTTCGTAGTAGTATGTCGACCAAGTTGGATGGTATTGGAAGTCGGGGATGGTATCAGTGTGTGTCTAAAGTGTTAAATGGATCTCCCAAATCAGTTCTCAACCAAATAAGATTGATCGAAGGATTTGAGAAGAAGAATGACGAAGAAATACTGAATGAAGTAAATGCTCACTTTTCCAAAATAACTGACACCAAGTCCCCACTGAACCGCAAAAATCTTCCTAGTTTTCTCCCATCCTGTGAAAATACTCTAAGTGTGCCTATGGAGAACGTTTATTTACAATTACGAAAACTGAAAGTTTTCAAAAGTACATCGCCTCAATCAATTCCATCAGTGATTTTAAAGGAATGTGCAATGGAATTGTGCTACATCATTACACATATTCTCAACTCATCATATGAGTCTGGATGCGTTCCTGATTCCTGGAGACATGGTTTCATCGCAATTCTGCCTAAAGTACCTCAACTCAAGTCATTGAATGATTTGCGCCCTGTTGCAGTGACAAGTAATATTGCCAAATTGGCTGAATATTATGTCCACAAACAGCTACTGACTTCCATTGCCCCTCACATATCTCAATTTCAATTTGGAGTACTGCCAATGAGATCCACATCTCATTACCTCATCAAACTACTTGACTTTTTGTTAAGAAATTTGGATAAGAAGTGTTCACCTGCAATCTTGACCCTTCTTGATTGTCAAAAGGCCTTTGACATGGTTGATCACACCCTCATCATAACTCGCCTAATTGAAATGGGGATAAATGGATTTTTAATAAACTGGATAACCAACTTTCTTAGTAACAGATATAATTGCGTTCGTGCTGGGAGATCACTCTCAAAGTTCCTTCCCATGAAAAGGGGCTTGGTCCAAGGAAGCCTGAACGGGCCCTTAACCTTCA
The DNA here is from genome assembly GCA_034693345.1 of Entomobrya multifasciata. Lineage (NCBI taxonomy): Eukaryota > Metazoa > Arthropoda > Collembola > Entomobryomorpha > Entomobryidae > Entomobrya > Entomobrya multifasciata. The sequence goes on along the minus strand of JAQFXM010005243.1, from coordinate 183 downwards.
TATTAGTTTTTGACCCCTTCCTTCATCACCTCCAAAACGTGAGTGCGTCTAATTTGGAGGTTTTCGGATTTGTCGACGACGCCACTACAGCTACTATGGAAACATTAACATCCAACACAATTACCTCTTCAATTTTGAGGGAAGCGGAAGTTGCTGCAGATTTAGTTAAGATGAAGCTGAATG
>JAQFXM010005242.1:0-15357 GCA_034693345.1 Entomobrya multifasciata | reverse complement strand
TTTAAAACGTAGACCGCTGAATGTCACTGCAGAAAGAAATGGTCGGCGGAAACAACGATTTTTATCTACGACCTTTTCTTATCTTAAGGGATTACAAAGATTAAGAGGCTTAGCTGTTCTTTGTTTTGAAGGTCTGCGCACCCAACTATCGGCCGGCTGGAAGCCACCAGTGCGTCTACCAAATACGTTCTGCTATGCTTAAGGCAATTCTATTCAAGACGACTTTGTGTAATCTAAATATAAGTTTCCTTTGAAAAAATGTAAACCTGTTAACGCCACCATATGCTCCTTCCATGGTCTAAACATGAAGCAGCTTAAGCTGCTGTAAAGATGCATTGTCAAAACAGAGACCAAGTTTTAAGTCACGTTCAAATGCGTTGCCCCATTTATTGAGCATTTTAAACAGAAAGGTATAATACGAATTAAGTAACTTAAATGAATGTGAAACGTTTATGATTGGACCTACTACGTAGCTACAAAAAGACCTTGCATATTTAAAAAAGCAAGATTATATCAAGTAGCATTAGGGCGTTTTTGTAATACTAGACCACAACTCGCCACTACTTCTAGGCGTTCGGGTTCATATTTCAATAGGAACTCTTCTTATTTCAAAGGCCAAACAACAGGATTTGTTATGAATTTACGGGAAAATTAAGTTTCCTAATCTATAACCTAGATGGAGCTTAAGTTTTAGTACCGTAAATATAAACACTCGTCGTTCAACTTAATATAATTTAGAACACTCAAAAATAACATTTTGGCCAGGCTGATTTAATTCCGAGACTTACGGAATGCATTTTTAGAAAATAATAAAAATAATAATAATTATATCAAAAATCAAATATTAACTTACAACATCCCAGTCCAGTCACCGCCATCCTTTTTGACAATTTATTCTACGTTAACCTTCGCTTCGCAGATAATTGTTAATTGTGATGACATCAAAATGGAACTGGAATGAACAAAAATGAACCTCAAGTTACTTTAAGTCGCTAACCTTTTTGGATAGATGATGATTATGATGCTTCGAAGAAGGAGAGGGTCATATTGAGGGAAAGGTGCAATTATGGGCGTGAAGCTGGTCCCACTTCCAAATAAAAACGGGTCGTCGAATGCCACTGCGGGGATGGTACTATTATCAAATAATGAGGATGTATGGGTTGCTGCCCTAGTTTTCATGCCCAATCCACTGAAAAAACAAAATTATTAATACTTATTAGTTAATTAATTGATTAATTAACCCAAGTTGACCCAAAGGTTCAAGCAGCTGTATAAAATTATCTGAGCCAATTTGAAAGTTAAATCGTGAAATTACTTTAGGTTTATTGATAAACTAATACAGTAAAAACTATCATACTAAAAAGATTCAAAGTTGACAAATTCCATCAATAACATCTTATGTTTCTTGTTAGAAACTTTGTTCTTACAGTCTGTTGTAGCATAAATGAATGATTGTTAAGCTTCATATTGCGCATTAGAAGTATATCAGTCAAAGTATTGAGTCAAAGTAAGTCACATATTTTATATAAACCATTTTGTACATAAGAACATTGGGTGCACGCATCTTACAATGAATATTATGCCCGGAAAAGTGCATGCTCTAATAATAAGCTTAGCCCAACTTGCGTACGTGTGCACATGTATGTATGAAAATATTTAAAGAAGACATATATGAAGGCAACCGAAACAACATGCATGTTACTTGTACAATGGTACTGAAGGAACATTCACAACACAATTTGCTCCCGTTCAAGTAGGTATGTAAAAGGTTATTTTTACATTTAAACCCAAGAGCACAAGAAACAAACGTGGCTTGGTTCAGTTAAGATATCTTGGTTCAGTCAAATTCTGCAAGGAAAACGTACTCACTGCCAAAATCAAGCTTTATTTGAAATGTACTTACAAAAATCAATTCGTTTCGACAACAGCTCATTAGTAAGTAATCAACACTGTGCTTTCTCAGTTTAGTTCTAGTTCTAGGAAATTTTAGTTCATTTCCTTAACAGTAAAGCAGCAAAAATTTATTTTTACTGGTTTTTTGTGTCTAAAATTTGTGAATAACTGATTGACTACCAAACTAATAAATCGATAAGGGGTTACTTAATGGATCAACTTAATGCAAAGTTTTCTACCTGCTAAGGGTGCTTATTGCTTACTTTAGTCTAGAAAAACCAAACGATTTTTTGTGATGGGCCCCGAGAATTTTAAGTGTGACGACTGCGAAAAAGTTTTTCGTTGGAGACATAAACTAGTTGCACATATGAAAGTTCATCGCAGAACTCACCTGTGCATATTTTGCCACCGATCATTTACTTGTTATTACGATCTTTTTATTCACTACCGAAGACATGTTAATGAGAAACCACACTCGTGCAAGTTGTGTGACAAATCCTTTGCAACGAATGGTGGTTTAGAGGAGCATATGCAGATGCACACACAAGAAAAGCCTTACAAATGTACGATATGTCAAAAGTAGTTTTCCACTGGAAGTTATCTCAGAAGTCATCAGTTGCTCCATAGTGGGCTTAAAGAATTCCAGTGCGAGCATTGCCAGGAACGTTTTGCCCACAAATGTAACCTAAAAACACATTTGAATACACATATGAAGGAAACACCGTACAAATGCAGTTTATGTAACAAATTCCTGGGATCGGCTACTGGTCTCAAACGTCATCTTCAAGGACATACTGGAGAGAAGCCATATCGCTGTCAAGTTTGTCTCAAAACGTTTTCACTCAGGTCTCATCTGCAGCAGCACGAGGATAGCCACAATAGCATCAAACGGTATAAGTGCGTAACTTGTGATAAAATGTTTTCTAGAAAGAGTGTTTTAACTAGACACATGGTGGTTCATACTAAATTTAAAGCCTACAAGTGTGAATTGTGCTGCAAATCGTATACTCAAGGCGGAAGTTTAAAAATGCACGTAAATTCAGTGCACAAATAAATCAAGGAGCAACAGTACAATTAGAGCGGAAGGATGTTTTCTGAAAATAAAAGAGTTCATATTGGAGAAAAGCCATACAAATGCTCTAAATGTTCCGTTGTTTTCAAATATCTATCCAGGTTGAGTCGAAATTTAAAAAAATCAAGTTGTGTTTACCCATTGTAAAACAAATCAAATCGAGGTTGGCATAAGTCAAGACACAAACGCAGAAATACAAATTCTTGGTCCTGATTCTTCTTCCTGAATATTGTTGTTTTAATTTATCTTGAAGTCTGGTTATTAGTCTGTATATACAGCTCACTGCATTGATTAGGTTTATAGCAAAATGTCCTGTATGATTTGGTTAGGCATGTTTTTAGGCAAATAAAAAGTGCAATAAGTTAAAAAAATCTGCATTCGATATATGTTATGTGTTTCCTGCAATTATTATAATTTCTCACTAATTTTTACGTTCTGAATTATTTACTTGATTGAAAGAATTATTTGTTAAATTGATTAAAATAGAAATTGGTGGTTATTTACAGCAATTTAATTCAAAATACGTCTTTGGCATCTTCTTATTGAAAAACGAACCTTTGCATTAAACTACAGCATATTTTAAATAGTAAAAAATAAACTTCATTTAGATTTCACTTCAGCAATTAACTTTAATTAGTGGTGATGCAAACTCGAAACAAATTTCATGGTCCACCAATCACGATAAAGTTTATCAGTCTTGTCAGCACTTCAACTTCAAGATGACAAGTGGTCCAAGTTCATTGAAGTTTAGCCAAGCATCTCAACTGTACAAAAACTACCAGGAACTAGGCAACTTTCAAAACTTAATTAAATAATTAGCCTTATCTTCTCATGAATTGTTAATTGTCAGCCCATTAACTAACCCTTTCACTTTTTCGCCCTTCACCCCAGAACTTTTTAAAAAATGGATTCCGTTTTAAAAAACGCCGTCTTACAGCTCAGGATAAACTCCAAGTCTGGAAGTCAGCTGTGTTTTAATTGTTGTCCGGCTTCGTGTGCTACTCAAAGCATTAGCTAGCTATTGTGGATTGGAGTAGGATCCAAGCCAAAAGGAGAGAGATCAGGTGTGGGTTTAACCAGGTTGGTGGTGCTGCTTATTGATTAAGGTCAAAGTGTTTTTTTAAATAAAAACTAAACTAATTTAAAATTGCTTGTTGAAATTGAACGTTTTTAAAAATTGAATGTAATAAATGTTAGTTAACTCAAATCATAAATTGGTGATTGTTGTTGTTTCTGGTGAAGGGCCGCCTAAAAGAAAAAAAATATGGTGGTCTGTCGGCGGCCTTAACTTAATTACAATTAGTTTAATTGTACAAGCTATTTTGGTGGTATCTTAATAGGTTCACTTATTTTTTTAATGGATGGGGGTGATGATCACTTGCTTGGATAAGTGGACTTTGAGATAAGTACTTATCTTGTTTTTTTTAATGAGTGTCATCATTTGTCAGGTGAGATGCAATTTATTTAGCAGGGGGACTCGGGGGGCGAAGTGGTTGGGGGTAGTGGTGGTGGGGGTTCCGTTTTAATTAATAATTAGAAAGGAAGAGGTTCTTTTTTATAGAAAAAAATGTAATATAATTTTAAAGAGTATCTCAGGTAAAAAAATTGATGGAAATTTTAATAGACAAATTGTTTAAATATTATTTAATTGTTGAGTTAATCGTTAATTTAGCATTACCCATAATGAAAAAATATCAGCCGCGTAGGAAGTAAATACCAAGCTGAGCAGCATAGCATGCTTTCATAATAGGCATTGCAATTGAAATTTACACATGTCAAAAGTCTCAGGTTACCCGGTTTGATTGGGCCTAAGGGCGATAACTTTAAAAAAAATCTTATCTAATCGACTTAAAATAAAATTCTAAGCAACTTTTGTCTAATACATTTTTTCGACAAGCAATTAAAAATTTAACGATTAAAACTTAATTACCATTAAAAATTGTTGACAAATTTTATAATTAACTATTTTTTTAGAATGGCGGCAACGGCGGCGGCCCTTCTTGATCAACAAGCTTTGGAAGTGGAGTACCAAAGGATCTCCCAACGAGTTGCGGATGCTGAAGCCCTTCAGCCCTCTGGCGGCACCATGGATGATTGATTGAGTGGTTTTATTTAACTTGTTATCAGATTCAGGTGCTACAAAAATGCACTAATGATGATTACACTTGGCTCCTCGCCTGTTCGGTTTTGGCGGCTGACCAAAATGCAGTATTGATCTTAATGGGAAAGGCCCCCCAAGACAGGATCCAAGATCATCCGGAAATCCAAGCAGTGTGGAAGGTTTGGCAGCAATTTTTGGAGAAGGACCACGCCGCATTATTTTGGACCATTGCTGCTTATCAGTGGAGCGAGCGGATCAAGCCGCTAATTTTTCAGTTTAGAGGTAAGCTAATTAAAAAAAATTGAATGGATATTCTAAATTGGAGTAGTTAACTAATTAGTAATTAATTATTGCTTTTTTATAGATTTTGGAGGTGGGATATAGATGGATTTCCAAAAATGATCTGGGCAATTTGCTGGGCTTGTATGGACCGGAAATGGGTAAGATGGTGGGGGAAAGGGATGGGTGGAAGTAAAAAGGGAGGAACGTTTTGGGGGGGGGTGGTTTAAGATTGGGGAAGGAGATGGAGGACTTTTGGTGGGCATTTTAAATAAAATGTAAAATGTGAAAAAATTAACAGTTTTTAACGGTTAAAAAATTACTAATTGTTAAAAAGATATGCATTTTAAGAAGCATATGCAAATATGCATCCAACGTTATTTTGAGGGGAAAATATATACACATTTCAAAAGTCTTAGGATACCCCAATTGTAGAAAAGAGAAAGCGCGGGAGTATTTCCATTTGAATTTTTTTCAGCAGAAGATGAGCTCTGAAGGCTACACAGCTGTTTGTCAACAAAACCGGTAAAATGTTTTAAAATGATTAACTAATTGTTAAATATTATTTAGTGTACAGTTAAGGTCAATTAGTTTAATTGTTAACCTTTAATTATATTTTTTACAGGTGTGATCATCGTCAACCAATCCAAAATCCAAGCCAAAGAACTGACATTTATTGATCTGATCAGCTATCATTTAATTTTTCTGAAGTGAGTTAACATTTTTAACTACAATAAAATTAGACAATTTTGGTCTGTGAGGATAACTAATTATTTTAATTGGTTTAATTGTCTTGTTTTTTAGATGGAAGAGTTAATTAACAACTTGGTACAAAGGGAGCTCGTAAATGGTCCTGATGGGATTGGAATCGAAGGGTATACCGAGCTATTAGCCTATTATCTGCTTCAAGATGAGCTGTACAATGCAAAATTCCTTTGGAAACGTGTGTTCCAAATTATAAAGCAATTAAGCCCGGGGGAATTCGCAGCTGTTTGGACCGTTGAAAAGCGATTATGGAGGAAGGATACGGCGGGATTTTATCAAGCTGTTGGGGCGTTCCAGTGGACCCAACAGGTTAGCCATATCATCGCCAAATTAACTGGTAGACCAATTAAACTAATTAAAATAATTAAAATTTAATTGGTAAGGTAATTAAGATATTTAATTTAAAATTAATTATTTTTAAGAGTGTTCGAGAAAAGACTATTCGTTTGATTGAAACAGCGTCAACGTCCATTCGACCGGGGGATGTGGCGACACTGCTGGGCTTATCTTTGGGGGAAGTTGATCAATTGATTATCGTTGGGGGGAGGTTATAGAAGGAGGGTGGATTGAGGATTCAAGAAGGGATGACTGAATCGAAAGAAATTCCGAAGATGATGATGCTAGGGGTGGCGGTAAAGGGGGTTGGGGGATATTGGGATTTTGGGGAAAGAGCAAATTGCAAAATTAACTGATTTTGTGGCATTTCTTGAAAATTATTTTTTTTAAAGTAATCAATTTAATTTTTAAATATGGTTTTTTGTTAGGATGTGCGATTTTTTATTAAATTTTCAATTTAAATTTAAAAAATTATTTTAAATTTTTTCAGAGTATTCAAAATTTTAAATAAGCTCGTTTTTCACAGTTTAGATTCAAAATAAATTATTAAATTTAGATTGCGAGTATGTTTTTTTGGATAATTTATACTAAGTTGGTTAAATTTATAATTATGTAGTTTGTTTTAAGTTAGTTAAAACCTACAAAAAATATAGCAAGTTTAATTTACAAATTCAATCATCGTTTTTAGATTAATTAATTCAGCAAAACAGATCACTTAAAACTGGTTCCAAAATGCACAGTGTGGGCAAAAAAAATTTTATATCATGATTTAGCCAAAATCAATTGGTTTTCGTAAATACATTTTCTAAACCTGGTTTAAGTTGAGGCTATTTGCGAATTGTGCTTGCAATGTCACAAAATGTAATTAGAATATTAAGATGCAGCAACACGAGTTTCTGTTTATTTTCCGGTCTTTAAGTGTAAATAATTTCTTCTCTATACCTATTTAAACGGCGTCAACTTGTATATTGGATATGCATGTTCTTTCAGTACTAGTTTACTTGCCAATGCAGCTTGATTTTTCACTCCTTGTACGTTTGTATTAAACATACCTGACACATACATGTTAACACGTTCATAAGTTGAGCTAGACAGCTTATTTGAGTATGTATACTTTTAAGCATTGTATCCAATAATACACGCAAGTTGCTAATGTTTCTATGTATATCTGATACAAAGTATTGAAGGTATGGTACACAGAAACATAATATAAATACTATTTTTTACACTGTATTGACTGGTCACATACGAGTACATGTGTTACATATGTGCACGTGACTAAAATATGAACGTGGTCTTTTTTGTAACCATTTATTTTCACCTGATTAAATGAATTACCTGCGTCACAGGTTATTATATTAACATTTTGTGGAGCTACAGTAAAAATTCTGCAATGCACCGGTTGGCTACATATATTCTTGAACATCAACGCTTATTCTGATCGGCTTTGCGAATGCACATTAAATATGGTGCATGTAAAAAAATTATGTTCATACAGCCAACTTTGCATACCTTGTCTATAATATGAGTGCACATGTACGAGCAATATTCCATGCAAGAAAGCTGAGAGTAAACCATCGACAGTTAAAGTATGCAACGTTATACAAGAATGTGCAATGACATTCAAGTTGCTGCATTCTGAATAATTCTGTAAACACAGCATTTACCTCCCACTAAAGTAAAGCTGTCACGGACCGAAATTATAACAAGCGCTCCTCTGGAAGTGAACACACAGGAAATTGTCATCACTACTGCTGGGTTGTAATATATGCGTTTTACAGAAATATTTTATTTTATTCACTTAAAATAAAATCAGAATGAATGATATTTCATGCTGGTTTATTCGTGTGAATTTTAGTCTTGATGGAAACAATTTTTTAGCAACAAATTGTACCATCAGTTAATTTTATTATTTCCCCCAAACTATTTTCGTATGTGTTGAACTAGCCAGGCGTGATTTATAGTTGTTAAGGTCTGGCAAATCGAAACATATAAACATATTGTTCGCCAATAAGATGGCTCCTGGGAGTTTCAGGTGTGATTATTGTGACAAAGTGCTTGGTTCAAAACAAAGTTTAGCAGCCCATAATAATCTGCATTTTGGGACGTACCGTTGCATGTTTTGCAGTAAATCATTTAGTAGTGAGCAACATCTTTTTACCCATTACCGAGGACATATTAATGAGAAAACTTATTCCTGCAAGTTGTGTGAAAAAACATTTGCAACCAATGGTGAACTTAAGATACACATGCAAAAGCACACGAAGGAAAGGCCCTACAAGTGTAGTACATGTCAAAAGTCGTTTTCCACTGGACCTGATCTCAAATCACATCAGTTTGTGCATAGTGGGACCAAGGAATTTCAATGTGAGTATTGCGACATAGGTTTCGCCCATAAATCTAGTTTGACCAAACATGTGAATACACATGAAACGGAAACATCGTACAAATGTAGTTTGTGCAACAATTTCTTGGGATCTTCTACTGCTTTGAAAAATCACATCCGATCCCATACTGGGGAGAAACCCTATCGCTGTCAGTTTTGTCTAAAAACGTTTTCGCTCAAATGTTATCTACGACAGCATGAACATACGCATAATGGCATCAGACGGCACACGTGCTTAGCATGTGGTAAAAAGTTTTCCCTGAAGGGTAATTTAAATAAGCACAGGGTGGTTCATACTAAATTTAAAGCCTACACGTGTGAATTGTGTGCGAAATCGTTTTCTTCAAGCGGAAGCTTAAATAGACATTTCAGTGGTGTTCATAAAAAAATTAAGGAGCATAATTGCAATTTGTGTGAAAAATTATTTGCTGCAAAGTGGATCTTGGAACAACATATGAGAGTACATACTGGAGAAAAGTCACACAAGTGTACTAAATGTCCTGCTGCTTTTATTAACTCCAGCTCACTGAGCAAGCATTTCAAAATTCACAAATAACTAAGATTTGTAGTTTGTATACATCGTTGCATCCCCAAAACCATGTTAACAAAAGTAAATATTACAAACTAACATTGTTTTAAGTTGTACAGTAAATTACTTCCAGATACGTTGCAGATTTTACTTGTCTTGCCGTCCCATCTTGGCTACCCTTCGTTGAAAATTAATAGAAGATGTGACTCCCGCCAAGTATCTACAATTTGAATATGCTGTAACATGAAAATATGATCAATTTTTACAGATGTGCATGAAAATAATTTCGACAAGCAAATCGATAAAAAGTACCAACAAATTTATTGAACTGTTAAATCTCAACTATATTTCTTAGACAGACAACACATTTTTTTGTAAGCCTCACAACTAGATAATTTAATTAGTTGATGTTCATATCATACAAATTGGATTTTTTATTCCTCATTTTCATAAAGTGCTCCCATTACTTTGGTTGTCTTAAAATTAAATACTAATTTTTGAACTGAAGAAATTATTTTGGATGAAGGTTTAACATATCTAGTGATCAATTTTTTTAAAAATATTTTTCAATGGTATTATATTGACCGGAAATGAATTTTTGCAAATTCTGTTTTCGGCTTGTCGCTTATTCTGGTGACGAAAGTCTCCAATTACTTTCAGTTATTTGATAATCATAATTTTGATTTTGTATATTTTTAATAGTATTTAATTTAAAATTTTAAAATAAAACAAATATGTTTGACAAAAAATAACTAAAAAACGTTTTAAGTACTTAATTATTTCTTTTACATTGCAATTTACATTTGAGTAAAGTTTTGTCAAGTTCGCCAAATGAATGGACCGAAGACTGGAGCCGGGACTTCCTTCCTCCTCCAATCCTGTCGAAGGAACATCATCATTCATCAAAAAATATTATTGAAAATAACTAATTATGCAATAAAATTCAAGTTCATTTGGCATAAAATTAAACATAATTAACTAATTGTTTTTAGACTTTATATTTGTTCAGCTGCCAAAATAATTAATTTTCGTTGCTTCCACCGCTACTTCCACAGCTGAGGAGGAGCTTCCACAATCCGGACATCTAATTTTGTAAATTGTTAACTAGTATGATGTTTTACACAAATGCAATTAACTGACTAATCTGTGTATTAAGTAATCAGTACTTTAGTTTTTATTTTGTGAATAGCAATTAAAAGATTTTTTTTGGAAAATGAGATGGACATTGGACAACTAATTCGGAAGGAGGATGGGGATGACGGCGAGACTGGGATAACCAGACCTAAATGTGACCAAATTCAATTAATAATTTAGTTAGGCATATTTAACTAATGGTTTTAGCTAATACGTAATTTAAATTGATCTCCTCCTACTTTTTTAAAAATTATTTTTCAGGTCAGAATCGCTATTCACCGTCATTCCGTCTTCGCCTCAAGCTGAATTCAACTGATGACCTGTCAATTTCTAATTATCTAGTTGACTTGTTAGTTAGTGAACTAAAATAAAAACAAAAATGTCTATCTATTCAGTGTTATGCTGATCTAGTGATTTAAGTTTAATGTTTTAATTTATTAATTGAGACCCTTTTATTATTTTAACAAAATGAAAGCTTGAATAATTTAATTAAAATCAATATAATTTTTTACAATCGTTAAAAATTAAAAATAATAATTAACTGAGCTATTACCGGAATTACCACAGTTTTTTTTCATGTGGACGTGGACCACCCTCCCACAAAACCACTTGCACACAAATTAAAGAGCTTTCGCCCTGTTTCAAAATTAAACTCACAAAAAATACATTGAAACAAGAAGCCTATTATATTTAACATGCTAGCTAGTTTTCCTGCCACTTAAATAGCTAATTTAGTAATTCCAATAATTAACCAAATTACTTTTGTGAGAAAAGTGAGGCGTGGGCGGCAGAGTAGGGGACAACTGCAATGACTGATGACCTTGTGGGGGAGGAGGACTCAAAAAACGGGGAACCAGCTGACCCGATTTTTTTTACCTTTTTCTCATTGCAAGTTGTTTCCCCAAAAATAACTTCAAAAATGATTTAATTTTTAAAAATATTGAAAATTTTAAACAATTAATAAAACAATATTGTCTACACTATTTGGTCCACTATTTTAGAAGTATCGTCGGAAATTTTAAGGACCGGGTTTGGCTCGGATTTCAACATTAGCGACTCCAAAGAGAGTTTTGAGGCTTGGGTCGGTGACCACCTCTTTTGGTCTCGACCATCCGCTCGTTGTCGGTCGGATGATGATTATGATTGGACGAGAGGGGTACTTTGTGGTCAGTGACATCGAGGAGGCATGTGCATGAACATGTGACCACTGATGACCACACTAGTCACAGGAATCGGTATCGGACGAAGTCCACGCGAAAAAAAATATTGTAGTAGTCGCCGCGGCTTTTGCGTAGTAATAATTTATTAATTGGGTGGTTAAGGGAAGGAGAGTTGGAATTTAAACTGGTCAAATTGATTATTTTTTAATTGTTGGAATTATTTAATGATAACTTGCTATAAACTAAATTTAATTTTAAAAAAATTTCGATTCAATTCCACATTTTATTGCATTTTATTTTTAATGAGATTTCAAAGTAGTTTGGAGAGAATTTAAAAAACGAATGCTTGCATTCGATATAGTCATGTGGACAACCGAACACAAAGGAGTACAAGGTGAAACACCATTAAAAATAAATAAAATTGTTACGTTAATTAAAATTACATAGATTATACATATATTAACTTTCATCCTTAACTAATTGTGGTTTACTTAATGTATTAGTTAAATTGCAATTTTTGTCATGGTGATCCGAGTCTCCCCCTGTCTCCCAGTTGAAGTTCTTGTGGCTTTTATTTGTATCTTTCTTCATCTTTGTTTCTCAAAAAATAATTAATATAACTACTCAGGAGTTATTAGAATACCTAATTACTTGTTCAAAAATTTGTACAGTAGTTTTTAAAAATTAATTTTGAGTAGCACTAGTCGACAATATAATTCAGCACATCTCCGGATAGAGATCTCGGTTCAGGGTACTGCTCATGCAACTAATTAGTCACCCACGGCAATCATGGTGTCGATTAGTAAAATTTATTGTCACATCCCAAATCTGAATTACTTGTGGATTTTTAAATGTTTATTTAAATTGCTTGAAGCAGCAAAAGTGGCAGGACATTTCATACACTTGTATGGCTTTTCTCCGGTATGAAATCTCACATGTTGTTCTAAATTTCTTTTTTCAGGAAACAGTTTTCAACACAAATTGCATTTATGCTCCTTGACTTGTTTATGCACGCAATTCACGTGCTTTTTTAAGCTTCCGCTTCGAGTAAATGATTTGGAGCACAATTCACACGTGTAGGCTTTTAATTTAGTATGAACCACCAGTTTAGTTTAGTTTAGTGCCTATTTAAATAAGACCGAAGTAAAAACCTTTTATTGCAATTTGGGCATTTATGCCGTTTGATGTCATTGTGGCTATCCTCGTGCTGCTGCAGATATAACTTCTGTGAAAATATTTTGGCACAAAATTTACAGCGATATGGCTTCTCTCGAGTATGTGATTGAAGATGAACTTTCAAACCTGTAGAGGATCCTAGGAACTTGTCACATAAACTACATTTGTACGGTGTTTCCGTTTGATGCGTATACAAATGTCTTTTAAAATTAGACTTGATGGCGAATCGTTTTCGGCAAAGCCCGCACTGGAATTCTTTAAGGCCATTATGCAGCAGTTGATGTTTTCTGAGATAATATCCAGTGGAGAACGACTTTTGACATATAGTACATTTGTAAGGCTTTTCTTGTGTGTGCATCTGTAAATGCTGCTTTAACTCACCATTAGATGCAAAGGATTTGTCACACAACTTGCACGAGTATGGTTTCTCATTGTTATGACTTCGGTAGTGAATACAAAGGTTGTATTCAGAAGTAAAAGATTTATTGCAGAATATGCACAGGTGTGTTCCAAAATGAACTTTCATATGTGCAACTAAATTATATTTCAAACGAAATACTTTATCACAGTCGTCACAATGAAAATTTTCAGGAGCCAAAAAACCCAACGAGCCTTGTTGACGAACCAAAAAAATTATTTGTTTAGTTTTTCCAGACTTAAGTAATCATAAAGCACCTTAACTGGTAGGAAACTTTATATGAAGTTGACACAGTATTCTCTTATCAATTTAATAGTTTAATAGAACTGATTAAATTTGACTAGTTTTAGTCGACCATTTATTCACGAATATTAGCCACAGCAAAACAAGTTAAAATAAATTCATTCTGCTCTCATGTTTAGTAAATGAATTAAAATACGTCCGAGAAAGCCAGAGAGCGCAACATTGGTTACTTTATTATTAGTTTTTGTCGAAACAAATTGCTTTTAGTAAGTGTATTTCAAAGAAAGCTTTGCTTTAGTAGTGAGTACTTTGTCCTTGCAGAATATGATTATGTATCGAAACCGCACCAACCCACCTTTGTTTGGTATGCTCTAGGGTTTTATTTTTTAACTTTTACATACCTACCTGAACGGCAGCAAGTTGCATTTCGAATGTGTACGTTCCTTCTATACCACTGAACATGCAGCATGCGTGTTATTTCTTTTCCCTCCACATAAGTCTGCATTGAATATTGGTCATACATACATGTATCCATGCGCACATGCACAGGCTGATGATAAATTTTCCACACATGTTATTTATTATTACATGCATGTACCTAATGTTCTAATGTGGAATATATTGTAACCAAAATATATGCCTTACGAATCTACTACGCACAGCGTAGATAACTTACTGATGAGCTGTTGCCGTTCTAAATTGCTTTTTGTAAACTCATTTCATTTCAAACTAATTTGGGTTTCTGTAGTGAGTAAATTGTTCTTGCAGAATAAGATTATGTATCTAAACTGCAACAACCCATGTTTGTTTGTTCAGCTCATGCGTTTTAATGTAAAAATATCGTTTTACATACACTTGATTTCTTTTAAGTCTGAGTCTTCTTTCTATTGTTATTGCTCAGTCAAGCGGAAAATCGCTATTCACACAATGTAAACAACAACCATTGTGTATCTGTGCATACACATTTTAGCGTGTCTCGACGTTATAATGGTACAGACTGTATTTACTTGAACGGCAGCACGTTGTGTTGTGAATGTGTATTTACCTTCAAAACCATTGTACATGCAGCATGGATGTTCGTTCTTATAACTCTTTTTATTTCTTCGTTAAATATTTTTCATACACACATGTACGCACGTACGCAGGCTGAGCTAAGCTTATTATTTGAGCACGTACTTTTCCATACATGATATTTATTAATACATGCATGTACAATGTTGTACCTAATGTTCTAATGTAGAATATATGTTAACCAAAACGTATGACGTGCTAAACAACTGACTTCTTCAATTGATAAACTTTAATACACAATACAAAGCATATTACTTGAAAGCCGAGCCAATCGCAGCCCTTAAAATTGCCGACGATACTTCTAAATGGTGGACTAAACTAGTGTAGGCAACAGTGTTTTATTAATAGTTTAAAATATTTACTCTAATTAAAAATAATACCATTTATAAAGTTATTTGTGAGAAGGCAACTTGCGATGCGGAAAAGGAAAAAAAGGGGTCGGCTGGTTCCACCTTCATTAGTTCATTCTCATCCACTATGTCATCAGTCATTGCAGTTGTCCCCTCCTCTGCCGCCCACGCCTCGCAACCCACACGAAAGGAATTTGGTTAATTATCGTAATTACTAAATTAGCTATTTTAGTGACAACAAACTACTAATCATGTTAAATATATAATAGTCTTCATATTTCAAACTAAATTTTTAAAGAGTTTAATTTTGAAACAGGGTGAAAGCTACTTTAATTTGTGTGCAAGTGGATTGGCCGATAGGGGGTCGACATGAAAATTAAAATAAAGAATTGTAGTAATTCGGGTAATAGTTCAGCTAATTATTTTGTTTAATTGTTAAGGATT